>JAWZYV010014393.1:0-73120 GCA_038373885.1 Cheiracanthium punctorium | reverse complement strand
ATAAATGGGTCTATTAATGTATTAATTAATGAATTTTTAGCATCTATAATGTATGGGGCCCCCAAAAAAATGTTTGCAACCGGGCCACTTCAAACAGAAGGCCGGTCCTGTCGGAAGAACTTCATAAATGTACGGTGGCGGTCGAAATTGGAAGAAGCATTCCTTCCCCCAGCTTCCCCTTTTAGATTTCCCCCGAAGAATTCTAAACCATATCCGCAGAATCCCCTCACCAAAGGAGCTCGAGGCTCGAGTCATACTTTGGATTTGTATTAGACCCCTATCCAACTTTATGTGCTGCAGCGCCATCTAACGGCGAGTTAAAGAAAGAAGTTCATACATTGCAGCGCCATCTAGTAGCGAGTTAAAATAATGATGTGCTACAGCACAATGGAGTGGCGAGTTATAAAAAAAAAATTATACGGCAAAATAGATAACACGAAAATATTCTCCGTGTTCAAGAATCTATGTATATCAATTTTCATAGAGATCAATTGTCCGCAGTGGCGGATTAATGCAAGTTTGCCGAGGGGGTGGCGGTTAGTTTGACGGTGGGGACGGTTAATTAGAAGATTGACGTATACATCCATTTTATGGAAGTAAAGTAGGACCTTTTACTTTGATTTCTTTATTCTCGGGGAGGGGGGAGCGGTCGCCCCCTCCCCTTTAATCCGCCCTTGATTGTCCGGTCAAGAAGTTGGTGTGCTGCATTGCCTTCTAATGGCGAGTTAAAGTAATAATACGCTGCAATGCCATCTAGTAGTGAGTAACAGCTAAATGGATAGTTAGAATATATTGTCCGTGCTCAAATGTGTAAGTATAAAATTTTTTATGGCGATTGGTCGATCGGTGTAGAACTTGATGCGCTGCAGCGCCGTCTTGCAGCACGTTATAGCAAAATGGATAGTGTAAAAATATTCTCCATATTCAAATATCCATGTGTACCAATTTTCATCAAATTCAGTTGAACGGTATTTTCGCAGCAAGCGCTTGAACGGAATAGAATTCGATGCTCTGCAGTGCCATCTACTGGAAGATATATAGCAAAATGGATAGTGTAAAAATACTCTCCGTGTTCAAATATCCACAAAACCAATTTTCATCAAAATCAGCAGAACGGTATTTTCATAGCAAGCGATTGAATAGAATTTGACATTCTGTAGCGCCACCGAGCGGATTCCGATATTTTAATAGTTACTCTACTATTCGGGGCGGAGACGAATCCAACAAATCAGACACAGGCGTCGCAGTCAGCCCTATTTTGTTTAAAAATTCCTACCTCTATAAATAATAGAGTAAAATGTTCTGCCGCTTCAACAGTTGTTAAATGTTCTTTTAGATGTTAAGGTTTCGCCAATCAAACCATTAAAATACAAAGCTATATAAATAAAACTTTGATGAAGGTAGCAATTTAAAAAAAAATAGGACCGACGCGATGCTTGTCAGACATCATTAAAATCAGTTCAGCTGTTCGTGAGTTATAAATGGTGTAACTAACCTGACTTTGTTTTATAGATGATTCCTGTCGTGAATAATAAAAAAAATCACACATTTCTTTCAACGTGCGTGGTTTTGGAAAAATTAATTAGTTATTCACAAGACCGATATAGGAAATTTAGCTAATACTCGTGGATATCGTGTGATCGGCAGCGATTGTGCTTAAAATTCATGCATTTATGATTTGAGAGATTTGTCCGAGGATCGTTCATTATGTGTTCACAAGAACTGAAGAGTTTCGTTATTAATTCACTGATAATCAGAACTTGATCTAATTAATATGGAACTACTCCACCACTCCAAGATAACCCTTCCCAATAAAAAAGAAATCTGATGTGGACAACACATGACTTCCTTTCACGTCTATTAAATCAAAAATATTTTCCACGCACTTCATCTAAACTTATTTTGTTTGAAAGAGATAAAATACGTACTGCAGTAATAGTAAAGTTTAGCGATTTCTAGCCAAATATTACGATATCGCCAAGCTGAGTTCAGTTTGAAAGATTTCCTTCTGACACTTTATTTAGCGACATTTCACCAAAAGCCGACAAGCTCAGAGGCTTTTGGTATAGGGGCTACAGCCCCCCTCCTTCATTGAAACTGAATTTACACTAGATAGAATAGAGTTTTGATGCTTAGTTAAAAACTGCGAGTCTAAAATCGGTTATTTTGAAATTTTAATTTACTTTTTTGATTTACTATGATTTTTAGACCTGACCTCAATTAATGTTTTTAAAAACCCTTTCGTTCACAGGCTACAGGTATTTCCAAAACCTGAGTCCCAAGTAGCGTTGCCAGGCGTCCGGATAAAGCCGGACATAGTTAGGCTTTTTGATTGCGTGTCCGGGCAAACTTAACGGTGTCCTGCTTTTGTTAGGCTTTTTACTGGTGTCTTTGGCTGATTAGTAATAAAGTACTTGAACTGATTTGGCATTCGATGTTATTTATATTTTATTATAATTTAACAAGATTTATGATAATAATAAAAAAAGCTTGATTTTACGTACAATTCTTTTTGTCGTACCTACTGAGACAAAATCCTCAATATTGTAGGCTGTCCGGCCTTTTTACCCGAATGTCCGGCCAAACTGGCTGGTCTGTCCGGCTATTTGGTTTGGTGACCTGGCAACCCTAGTCCCAAGGAACAGCCCGAAATTTCGTCTCCCCTTGGAAACATTTCGGTTTCTTTTAAGGATGATCAGTAACCAAGTTGTTCTCGCCTTTACTATATATACGTGAATAGCGAAGAATAGCTCATTGTTAGAACGTGTTATGGCAAGTTGGTAAATGACAAGTGCAAAGAGCAGTGTTTGAGCGATGATGTCCATTCACCCCCTGCAAAGTTGTAAAACGGGAAGCTAACAATACATATAATTCACTATTAAACATAAACAATCTTTGCGCGCGCCCTCCGCAATGCGCTTCTCGGATTCTGTGCAGTTGTGTACCTGATGTAGGATACCTTATGATAGATGTACATAGTGCGGGGATAGGGGAGTGTAACATAGACATCAAATGACTAGGAATTCCAAGTGGCTATATCCTGTACCATTGTGAAAGGTTCTTTTGTTTCGCCGTTTGGATTTTCAGGGGTATTATGAAAGAATACTATTACTGTGGCTAATTTTCCTTATATGATTTTCGGATATTTCCTGTTTATACAAAAATACACCCGTTTTGAATGTTTAGGAATGGTGGAAGAATTTCTTGGAAGTACTGTAGTCCTTTCTAAGCAGGCTTCAAAATCTTAACCCATTGAAATTGCTTTCGCCGCTTGGTCGTTCTATTCGGGTGAAGCGCTTGTGTTATTCATTTGTTCTTTATTTATATCCGTTCGTGTGTAGAATTTAATTTAAATGCAAATATTATGGCCTCAAGAAAGCGGTCACTGAGTCGTAATATAGGTGATTATGTTATGAAAATTCCAAAAATGATAATTTGTCTAGTGAGAGTGAAAGCGCAAAACATTAGGAGGACATCTTAAATGCACAGCCCCAGAATAAACTATTGAAAGAGGAACAGCATTCACAAAATATACATGCATCACCATCAATTAAGCAGTTTGTAAAGAGGCGCATAATTAGAAGGAATAAAATGATATCATTATCTAAAAAAGAGGTATGATTTAAATTAATTTTTTCAGACATTTTTTTTCCTATGAAGTGTAAGTCCTATCAGGTTCGAGTATTTTATTTTATCGGAAATTCGCACACCTTTCTCGAAATTCGATTACGTAATACTATATGTAGGGTGAAAATAAAACATACACAGGCGACATGTAAAAAATCGTGCAAATGTCACCAGCCTGGATAACAAGGGCTCCGAGAGAAATTTTATAAGGCGGGGCGAAAATCTTCCCGTCCCCTTTCGTAAAGTACAAAAGTTTCGAAAAAACAAGAGGGACAGAAGGAAATTTTTTGTTGTTGTTTTTATTTTTGTAAAACTGCTCTTTTTAATGATTTTCATATAAAATGCTAAAAGGAAAGAGAGTGGGAGGGAAGTTTAACTGATATGTAATGATACTTTTAATTCATGTTCGAAGGTTGAAAAAATACTGATATTTAAATGGTAGAATTAACATTTCTGCCGTCTAAATCATTCTAGAATTATGTATTCAAAATTTAGTCAGTTAAAAAAAAAGATTTTAATTACGAATCTATAAATGAAATTCGTAACACATTCTGAAAAATACAAGGACGCACTTAAGCTGAACACGGGCCCATTCTAATTCGCACGGGCCAAAGGGCGGCACACCGTCTCCCCCCCCCCCTCTCGTAGGGCCTGTGGATTAACTCTATCCAAATTATTGAATATCCAGTAAGTTAGCCCCTCCCCCTTTACCCAATCATAGATCCGCCACTGGACAAGCTTGAGATAGATTGCGAGGTTTTGGGGATAGCCAAAGTATTCATTGATCACAGACTTTCAATAATGGATGTAAGGTGTAATGGATGCATTCAATTCATTGAATGTGCATCCATACACCTTAATGTATTTAAAGTCATTTGGCTGACCCTGTAAATAAATTACCCAGTCAATTTCGGTCAAAAAAGATATTGAAAACAGTTAGATATAACAATAGTTCTAAAGACAAAAGTTCAAAATTTTACGGGTTAAAGTTTTAGAGTTATACAAAATACGAAATAATTTTTGGCGCCAAATTTGGCGATATTTCGGCGAAACTCTTCAATGTCGACGGCATATGGCGAGATTTTAAGCATGGACCAAACAATGACCACTATCGCCAAATTTTGCGATATTTCACCAAAACTCGCCAAGAACAATGAAAAATAGCGATATTTTGGACATGGACCAAATGACTGACTATCGCTAACTTGGCGATATTTCGGCAAAACTCGCCGAGGTCAACGACAGACCACGAGATTTTGGGCATGGACCAAACAATGACTGTCTACCGTTGTATTATATTGAAGATGCCATAGACATTAAAGTATTGAAATTCTTTCCGATGGTCCTGTAAATAAACTCTCCAGTAGATTGGAACCAAAAATCGAGATGCACAACTATAGATGTTACAACAATCTTATATATGAAATTTCAACATTCTACGACTAATAGTTTTTGAGATTTGAGAGTTAAACACATACACACGCACACCAAAAGTCGCCAAGCTTGGCGACTTTTGGCGTAGTTGTTGAGGGAGGCACGTGACCGTGGTCGTACTTTTACCTAATTTATATGGTAGGACGGTATTGTGCTTGAAGTGGATGAATGAACCTAAAATTGCCATTGACCATAATGTATTGGAAATCTTTTGAGTGTTCCTGTAGCAGAACTATAAATGATAAAGACACTTTTTTAACGGAGAAATTCATTTTGTAACTCTTAACAGTATATATCACTTCTGAGTCGTTTGAAATAGCCTAGTACCTCTAAAATATACTTTAATGAATTTCGGCCTATAGAGCGTAATGTATTTAGAATCTCTTGGGCGGCCCTATAGATAAACTATCCAGTCGAATGGAACCGAAAGGGGAGGTGCACAACTAGATGTTGCAGAATGTTGAAACATTCTACACCTAATAGTTTTTGAGATATGCGAGTTTAATGAATTTCGGCCCATAGAGCGTAATGTATTTCGAATCTTTTGGGCGGTCCTGTATATAAACTATCCATTAGATTGAGACCAAAAGGGAGGTGCACAACTAGATGTTAGAAGAGTCCTAAATATAAAGTTTCGACATTCTACGCCTAATAGTTTTTGAGGTATGCGAGTTTAACTAATTTCGGCCTATAGAGCGTAATGTATTTCGAATCTTTTGGGCGGTCCTGTACATAAACTATCCATTCGATTGAGACCAAAAGGGAGGTGCACAACTAGATGTTAGAAGAATCCTAAATACATAGTTTCAACAGTCTACGACCAGTAGTTTTTGAGATATGCGAGTTACATACATACATACGTACGTACGTACAGACGGCATGGAAAAACAGCCAAAATATACTCGCCGCTTGTCAAAATGAGTTGCAGACACGTTTATATTATTGTGCATGCTAGTTTACGATGAGATGCATCGAAAAAATTCTTAAAAGTAAATTTAAAGGTAGTCACAATCGGTTTTTTCGTCGAAATTTGGCCCCCGAAATTTTTCGGGATCACATTACTTCCTTATACTCCGTACAAGGAAGTAAAAAAGTTCAGGTAGTATCTTCGGTCGAAACTATTGCTTGATTTATTGATACAGAATTACGTATCTTTAAAAACGAGGAAAAAAAAAAACCCGTCAGTAATCTACCTGTTCAAAATCGCTTTACTTGATAAACTCACTGCTTTATTCTTTCGAAAAACTACGTACATTTTGTTGTAATAAATCATTCTTTTACCTAAAACAATTGCTCCCCTCTCTGTTTTTCTCATGCAGATGATATTTCTATTAATGACGATTCGAGATTATTTAATTATTTTTACTAATGGCATTTCTGTCTATTGCTTAGATTCAAGAACTTAAAACACTTTATGTGGCTGAAAATCGTCAAGCATCGTAACTATGATTGTAGTTCCTATTGAGATAGATTGTGAAAAGGAATGTAAGGAATTTGTACAGATATATATATATATATATATATATATATATATATATATATATATATATATATATATGTATATATATATATATATATATATATATATATATACTAGCGGCTACCCGCGACTTCGTCCGCGTCGGCTTTAGAATTAGGTCCCGAGAGAAACGAAGCATGTATGAATAACAAATATGTTTGCGACTAAAGAAACTGCATTTAAATATTATTTGCTTTTTACTTATTTTAAATGAAGTATAATGCATGGTAGTATACTTCATTTAAAATAACATAGTATGTAAAATTACTAAATTTAGATTTTTTTCAGGCATTTGGCGAATAGAGACAGTTACGACAGTATTTGCGAACTGTTTTGAGTTTTCTTGTAAAAGAAATATTTATGCTATATGCATGAATTTTAGCCTATGTTAATCAGGAATAGTGCAGCTTTCTATTAGCGAAAAAGTTTTAGAATCGGTTCTATAGTTACAGAGATACTCATAGAGCGTAATGTATTAGAATTATTTTGAGTGTTCCTGTAAAGGAACTATTTGCGCTACATGCATTAATTTTAGCCTATAATACTCAAGAATAGTGTAGCTTACTATCAGTGAAAAAAGTTTTGGAATCGGTTCAGTACTTACAGAGATACACATAGAGCGTAATGTAATTCTTATGAGTATCCCTGTAAAAGAATTATTTGTGATCTATGCATAAAAGGTAGCCTATAACACTCAGGGTCCCCCCAGTGTCTAAGAGGGTCTGCTCTCAAACCTGGAAGGCGGGAGGTGCCAGGTTCAAACACCGGTCGCGCCTGTCGACCTAGCCGCTCGCAGTTTTCCGTGTTTTTTTCAAAAACCTCGCGAAAATACGGGCTAGGATCCCTTAGAAAATTCCACACAGAGGAATTCTCCATGTACGCCTAGGACCCTTTAGGCCTAGGACTTTCAATTAATGAAGAAAGTTTTAAAATCGGTTTAGTTGCTACAAAATTTCCATAGAGCGCAATGCATTAGCATTATTTTGAGTGTCTTTGTAAAAGAATTATTTATGCTATATGCTTGAAAGGTTGCCTGTATGTTAATCCAGGGCATAAGCTATCTTCATTACAAATTTTTCCAACCATTTTTGTGTGATTCAGTCAAAAACATCCAGACACATAAACGTACACATTTATATTATTGATAGGATTTGGAAATTTACGAACTTTAAGAAACACATCTGGACTTTTCTTGGTACTTACCTATTATCCTGGAGGTCATTCTCGCCAAACTGTTTTTTCGTCAAATGAGTTGCCAAACTGTTGCCAATCGTATTCAAAACCATTAATAATTTCATGTGCCCGGCATTTATCTCGGCAAAAAATCGCTCGTCTTGGCGGACCGCCGGGATAATACGTAAGTACACTTTTCTTTATTTATGCTTTTTAATTTGGCGTAAAATCAACATAGTTTCCATACTTATTTATGTTTTTCAAATGCATGTGATTTTGCAAATAGAATTTCTGCTTTATTTCAAAAGCATAAATCATTTTGTGTGGGCGATAAAACGGTTTTTAATTAGTAGTTAGAAAAGTAATCAAAATTTCCGAGCCTCAGGTACACTTTACCGAAGTCATGCGTCCAGGCATGCTCAAATTTTCAAAGCTCGGCTTTCTGTAGATTTGTCTGGAGAACATTCATTTTTATTATTAGAGACAGATATATTTGGCATAAAACTGGCATAATTTCCGTATTATTTAATGTTTTTCAGATGCACGTGTTTCTTTATTGAAGTAATAGCATTCTTGTTAGCTCAAAACATGAATCATATGATACGGGCGAAACTCGCCAAGCATGGCAACGTAAAAACGGTTTTAATTAATAATTAAAAAAGTAATTAAAAATCTAAAATTCTAAGTAGCCTATAACCAACTCCAGGGTCCCATCTATATCTAAACCGAAATGCATCCTAATCGATTCTGCGGTTTAGGAATGAAAGCGTCATAAACAAACAAACAAACAAACTCACTTTCGCATTTATAATATTAGTTAGGATTCAGAGGGCATAGTTGAAAAAAGAAAAATAAAGTTGGTAAATACATTTTGGTTTATTGTACATTCTGTTGAGGTTGAATATGTTTTTTTCCTTTTTTTCTCTCCCCACTCACACCCCCAAAATAACTTCAGTATCCTCAGTTTTTGCTCACCTTTGTCAAGTTATTATTTTTTTCCACACATATGACAACTGTAAAATTGATTTATGAATGCAGACTTCAAATAATTTTCTGCGTCACTCTCAAGATTTTTACAGGTTTATTGTCAAAATTTGCCTCTTTCTGTTAAAGTAGAACTTTCATACTATTCAAGATTTTTTTTTTTTTTTTCAGATTTCTTGAACGCTGGCTTCCCTGTATTCGCCAAAAACCTTCAGAATTCTGAACTAATAGCATGATTATTATCTACACCATTTCCACGAAAACACGCAACAGCATTTTTAGCGCATGGTTTAACTATCAGCAGTATGACTGCCCTTTTAGTTTTCTTCCGCTGTACTGTACATTACACTATAATCTTGACGGACGGCTATTGAAGACTCCATAATGATCACTTTTTGAAGCCACTGTCTCAAACACTTGACAAAATCTCACATTTTTGTTGTGACAGCGTAGTGACACTTCATATCGTTCTTAAAAACAATACTTTAAGACATAAGACATATTTGTAATTAGAAAGCTTATGTGAAGAAAAATCACTTGGATTAATGCTTAAACGTTTACGTGCGTTTTTGATAAAATTTATAAATCGAAATAAGCAGAAAACAAAAGTAATATAAACAAAAAAGTAAGAAAATCTGAAACACTCCCTAAACGTTCCTATTCTCGAAAAGGTGTCGATTATTAAACATATGCATTTAATATGACGATTTTTTGTATTTATGTGGCAACCGTAATTCTGAATTAAAATGGCGATTTGGAACAACACGGAAGTACAGTTTCCATCACTTATTTATTTATTTTGGGTTGTCAATTAATGTAGTTTTAATAATTAGTGTCTTCAAATTCCTTAACGGGTGCGTTTATCGCTAATTTGCTCACTTTAGTTTTCCTCTGGTTCTTTTGGAAGCGTTGAAACTTGCTCATAACTCCTGCAAAGCCCTTTGACTGCAAAGCTCGCCAAATTGCGGAGATTTTTTAGGTTGGCGAGAGTGAGGCGTTAAGATAGGAATCAACTCTTTCTTGTTCTATAAAACACATCTTTGAAATCGAATTCTATCTTAAAATCGCCTACTGAAACTGTTTTACAATCTTCGCCAAGCATATTCCAACTACAATTCACCATTTTAAATACTGTTTGGAATGGGCATCATAATCCATGAGTGTCCCATGTTTGTTTTTCTTGTTTCATAAAACACACATCTTTGGAATAAAAATCTATCTTAAAATCGCCTACTGAAATTGTTTTAAATTCTTTGCCAAGCATATTCCCACTATACTTCAAAATTTTAAATACTGTTTGGAAGTGGCATAATCCATGAGTGTGCCGTGTTTGCTTTTCTTGTTCCATAAAACACATATTTGGAATTGAAATCTATAACCTTGTACGACTTTCAACTTTTATTCTCCCCCACATCCACGTTATTTGGCAAACACGTTTGAAAAGATCTTCACCGTGGCAGTTCATATCTACAAAATCGCATAGACAAAAATCTGGGACAGAACGAAATAACACTCTAGTGCTAATAATTAACAGGGATCGACCGATAGTATCGGCGCCGATACCTCCTATTTTTTTAGGTATCGGTATCGGCTCTTTCGATTCTAAAAGTATCGGGAAAGTATCGGTTTCTGTTGCTTTCATCAATTTTCACCGATACTTCGCTTTTCAGAAGAAACCACGCAGGCGCCACACCATTCTAGAATCTTTATTTTGGTAATGAGATGAGAGGCGTCGTATCATTGGCACATTTGTTTGCGCGAGTGTTTTCGAACTGTGTTTTTTTTTTTTTTTTTTTTTTTTAATTCTAACCATCGCTAAATGGATGTCATATCACCAAGTGTGGTCGAAATTATGGACGAAGAATCGTTAGATGACAGTTTAACAGGACAATCGTCTATTCTTCTAAATTATTTTAAACTAGCTGCGTACCCGTACTCCGCACGGTAGGGAACGAAACTTTTTCTTACATATATAATTTGAATTGATTCCAGTGATTTGGAATCTCAAAATAAGCAAAATGATTTGACTCTTGGCGTAAAGTTCTCATTCGTTATTCGTAAAGTTAGTATAAGTACTGACCTGAGACCATTGTTAATATTATGACAAAAACTATGTCGGTGTCATTGCCGATCAGAAAAAGAAAAGCGTGACGGTTTGCAGCAAAAATTCCTAACTTTCAAAATGTCTCATTTCTACATCATACTCTTTTTTAGATTTAAGTTATACCACCTTAGATACTACATGATGTGGCGAACCGTTTTATTTTATAGTTAAATAGTTGTGTACCCGCTCTTCGCAAGGCAAGAAGAGAACATTTTCCCAAAATGTGATCATGACTACTTGTGACAAAACAGAATCTCCAAGAAAAAAAAGTTCAGTTACAGTCTTTTCTGTTGAAACTACCGCGGGATATATTAACGTGACGTAGAATTACTTAATGCTTAGTTAGCTGTGATGTAAGATGGTTGTTGTAAAAGGAATAGAACACTTAGTTTCACGAAATATTTATTAATGCGGTATATTGTGCTTTGATCAATATTGCCCAAGCATATCTACTAACTATTACTTATACTATCTTTTATTGATACCAATACAATATATTTTCGTTTTCCAGTCGTTAATACTTAATTTAAAGAAACGGCTTAGATATTTGCCACGAATGTAGTCTTTTATTCTTTGGTGACTTTTGCAATTTACGCATTAGTATAAACGATAATCATTTCACTTTATGTTTGCCACTAAAACAGCTCTCCATACATTTGTATGCTTAATTATTGTCAGATTGGCCTATTTAGCACCAGGGCCCTATTATCTCACTGGCAAATCGGGACTTTGCCCAGTGCCTCCGGCTCGAAATGGCCCCCAATTTCAAATGTTGTTCTGAGATATTCTTTTTTATAAGCATATTTTATGAAAAATAAAACAAATATCATAGATGGAGGCCCCAAAATTCATCAATGCGCGGGGTCCCTGTTTGCCATAATCAGGCCCTGTTTAGCACCGCAAAATATTTCTTGCGATTCGAAAACGTGTCCCGTTTAAAATCTCAATTGAAAATAATGCTGGATAATTCACTGGTGAAAAAACAGCATTCAATTCTTTTTCTGGCAACGTAAAATAAAATATGGAATTATTTCATGCGTGGTGTATGTTTTGCTTGTGAGTCCGTTATTCTGATTGAGTTTCGAAAGGGGTTTTAAACTCGTGACGTCAAAGTGACTCGTGACGTCATTTCACATGTGAAAACTCTGTTATTTTAAAGTAATTTTATTTATTTTTTTCAGCTGGCAATTTTAATCATTGTTACTGTTTCCAAGACAACCAAACCGCAAGATATTGTTACGAATTTTCGGGGCAACCCGCTGCTCTGGGCTTAGAATGGTTTAAAATTCGTATTCTACGCTTCAAATAGATAAATTTTGCTTTTTGTTGCATCAAATTCGGCCAATTAGAACCGGAGATACGGAGGTTTCGCTTTCCCATATGTTTTTCTATGGGCTTCTAGAAATCTCGAGAAATATTAGTCCTAGAGCTTAGATCTCTTCACTTTTGAAGACTTATTTTTGGCGCCAAATTTGGCGATATTTCGCCAAAAGTCGCCAAGCTTGGCGACTTTTTGGTCATTTGGCGCGATTTTCCCAATGGGGCCTGGAAGTTGTTTTTCCTGCATTAAAAACGCATAATAACCTAACATTTCTCTTCTATGACGTAATCAAAATTCACGCTTTATGTAGAACCCTCGAGAAATTGACTTTTCTGGAAACCTCTTGTACCTCCTGCGTCGGCTATTTATAGAAGCGGGCATCGCCCCGAAGTAGTGCTGTAAAAGTAACGACAAAATGAGTATCCGTATGTATTTGTTACTTAGATGTTCGCTATTCGTTACTAAGTATTCGTTACTCGTTACTTTCGTTACTACTAATAGAATCGGTAATAGGGTGTTATATAGTGCCCCATAACAACACATCCTGGACAGTGTTGTTATGGGTATATGCCGCCCATACATAAACCCATAGCAAAACCTAACCAAAAAGAATTTTTTTTAGCGAAGTTGTACAAAGTTGTATTTAGAGCTTATTTTCTCTGATTTACAGATTGTTTTTATACACATTTATGGTTTTATACAATGCTAAATTATCCGAATTACTGAGTGCACATAGAAATCTTCCAAAGACATATGCCATTCTTTTCTTTTCTCACCCCCCCCCTTTTTTAATTCTGAACGCTGGTTTAACCTGTTCATTCTTATCATAAAAAGTGTAAAGGAAAGCTTGTGACTCGTGTTTTTTCTGGGTTGCGGGTTCTCGAATACTGAGATCCAGGGATTGGGCCACATATATAAAATTCACAGGGCAGGGGATCTCAGTATGATATCAACTACTTTGCGTTTCTACAAGCATAATATCTTTATTATTTGTGAATTCTTATTTCATATCAAAAACTTCTTTTGCTGGATCATTTTTCGAAGTAAATTAAAAATTACCATATTTTAATTTAAAATTGTTTAATTCAGTGAGAATTATCTATTTTTAAGATATTTCCAGTTCTATTTCTGCACTTTTGGGATGAAAGGGGTTAGCCCCTTCTGTGGGTGCATATATGAGAGCATTCTTTAAACAAAAATTATCACTCCTTTCATACAGAAAGAATGGTTGCACCGGATTATGCGTATTCCATGAGTTCATGGAATAAAATGTACCATAAAATAGGGCAGATGGCCCCCTAAACACCGACATTTTAGAAACATACTGAACTTTATTGAAATATTTTAATACCAGTGGCTTACGCAGGAGTGGGCATAGAAATCCCGGGTCGCTCCCAATTTTTTATATATTTTTTAAACAATTACTTAAAAAATGTGTTTAGGTTTCCATGCTAAACATTTTTTTAGTTCCAAATAATATTTTAAATAATAAAAATGTGTGAATTCGTTTACTTTATAAAAATATTTTTTTAAAAGGTGTATTTAAATAATTTGTTATTTATTACTCATTTCGATTCTAGCTAAAAAAAAAGAAAAAGTTAAGTTCGCAATCCTGCTTCGGAACCACCCTGAAAGAAAGAATTCTGATTGCACCACTATTTAGTACTAAAATGTTAGAAAGCCCGAAATTAGCACCCCTTACTAACATGCTTCTCTTATATGTATTGCTCCTCTACAATTATAAGAACACCCCCTTCCCCCCCCCCGCAAAAAAAGAGTTCAACTGCGCATAATAACATACTATACACGGATCGTATCCCCCCATTGTACGACCCATATCAATAGAGCAGCAGATACTATTCCATCTCCATAACTGTAACGAAACATACGGATTCTTCCAAACCTCATCAAAACGATACCATTCGGCGCGGCACAAACGAATTGCAACCAGAACATACTACTACTCAAATACCGAAACTGATTTTTCCCTCCCAACAGCGAGAATCCATAATACTTCCGGTATCTAGTAACGGAAAGGAACATACTATTACTCAAATACCGAAATTCATTTTCTCCCTCCCGCAGTCTCGAACCTGGTCGATCCGAAATGCAAACTCGAAAGTCATTTTCCCCCTTGAAACCGCGATCCGATATCCAGTAACCCCAGTAACAAATAACAGAAGATATTAGTACTCGATTACTGGAACCCGTTTCCCTTCTAGTTCGCCTCGCCTGGCAGTCTGTATTCGAAGTTCGAAGCTGCTCGATCCGAAACATCTTCGGATCGAGTAGTAACGATATCAACCGAAAAGTAACAATTCGTTACTTCGAGTCTGAGTGATTATCCGTATCTTAGTACCGAATACATGCGGTTTGCTTCAGCTCTACCCCGAAGTCAGTCAGTTGCGAGTTGAACATTCAATGTGTGAAGAGCTCTGAGTACGCTTGTTTTGTGTGAACTGATAGTGCTATAGAAGCTGTGTTTTAGCTTGCTTTGTGAAGCTGTTTTTAAAGTGCTGTGTGTAAATTCTTCATTGCTGTGTCTTAAGGGATAGTGTACTATATCCCTTGAATATTTCCACGGAATTTTTGCCTGTAAAAGTGACTTATTTTGTGTGAGAAATACAGCATTTGTGAGAGCTTCTGATCCAAGCGGATTGTTAAAAGCATGTTACTGCTAGATTGTGCTTGTGAATTGTGTGCAGCTGATTGTTCTACGAAGTTCTAGAAGAAATAAAGTTTGTGTTCCATCCTGACAAGTGACTTTTTACTTGAACTTTTTACACCACTGGACTTTAGAACGACGAACCCCAGGAGTAGCAGAGTAATTCCGCAACATTTGGTGTCAGAATCGGGGTTCTAAAGAAGGACTTTAATTTTCCAGTTTATGGTTTTGACTAGACAAAAAATGGAAGAACAACTTCAAAAGCTCATGAATATGATGCAAGAAATGAAAGCCGGACAAGACGAGATGAAAGCCGGACAAGACGAGATGAAAGCCGGACAAGAACAAATGAAGGCGGATTTAGAAAAGAAAATTGAAGCCGGACAAGAAGAGATGAAAACTGGGTTGCAGAAAATAGAGAAAAATCAAGAAAAGTTGGAGCAGAAGATAGAGAAAACCCAAGAAAATTTAGAAGAAATTAAGCAGGGCCAAGAAGAAATGGAGAATATAGTTTCTCTCTTAGAAGAAACTCAGACGAAATATGAACAAAGAATTGAAGGGAATGTTAAGGAATTACAGCAGGATATTTGCAGAATGCGTGAAGAATGTGAAGCTAAAATTGAAGAGAAATTGGACTCTCTCGTAAAGCTGGGAAAGTTACCCGAAAACATCAGGTTATCTTCACACCGCCCAGCAGTGAAACTTACTGCCTATGACGGAAAGACTCCCTGGGAAGCTTACAAGACCCAATTTTCGATCGTCGCCAGAGCCAATGGTTGGAGCGAGTCCGAGAAAGCTAATCAACTGGCCGCTTCCCTTAGCGGAGATGCAATTAATGTATTGCAAACTATCGGAGCGACGAAGATAGGAGATTTTGACGCCCTTGCCAGTGCCTTGGAGATGAAATTCGGAGAGAAGTGCCAGAAAGAATATAGTAGAATCCAACTTAAGTCAAGGATGCAGAGATCTGGCGAGACCCTTCAAGAGCTGGCTTCGGACATAGATAGGCTGTGTCATCTAGCCTACATGGACCACCTTGATAATGTCCGAGAAGAAATGGCGGTGCGTCATTTTATTGAAGCCATCCGTGATCCAGAAACCCAAAAGGCACTCATGTTGGAGGATTATCAGGATTTGAAGTCTGCTCTGGTGTTCGCAATGAAGCTAGAGGCAGCCCAGCGGGCCGTGAGAAAAGATCGGCATGCTGTTAGAGCGGTCACGGTCCAAGAGGAAGCTAACAAAGACACAGAGAGCGTCGAGAACAGATTGAAGAGAATTGAAGATCTCATAGAGCGAAAATTAAGATCCGATAGAACGAGAGATGGCCCAAAGAAAGTAAAATGCTGGAAGTGTGGCGTCGAAGGCCATGTACAAAAGTATTGTGGTCGAAAGTCTCATGACCAGCAAGAGAATTCTAAAAACAAGAAGGAGGGAAACTAGGAGGTGGCCATCTCGCGGGGCGGAGGTTGCCAGATAGTCAAAAGCCCCACCTAAAAGTCTTGCAGATTTCATCGGTGAATGGCGGCAGTAATGGACTCTTCGTACTGGGATATGTTAATGGTTCCCCATGCCACATGGTGATTGATACTGGCGCGAACGTAACCATCATAAGGACGGATCTAGCCAAGAAATTAAATTTGAAGATTATCTGGACTTCGCCCTCGCTGACCCTCCAGACTGTGACAGGTGACAAGATCGAAGTGGGCGGAAAAGCGCAAGTAGAAATTACGTTTGGAAATGCCAGATACGACCATGTGGTATATGTCGCCAATATTACAGACTCTTTTATTCTCGGACTCGACTTTTTAAAATCGCACAAATTTAACTTGGACTTTAAGAATAATGAGCTTCGTTCAGACTCAGAAGAAATAGCTGCGTTCGATATTAGAAACGAAACTGTTTTGCCTGTTCAGCAAATAATAGCCCAGACTGATATCACTCTACCTCCCAGAACTGATTCCATAATTTCTGGAACAGTAAAAGAAAGCAATAAATTCCGTTTTGGATTAATCGAACACCCAAGCAATAGTGATTCCGTCAGAGGAGTACTTGTGGGAGCAACACTTGTGGACTTGTCGAGAACGGAAATTCCAGTTAGAGTAGTAAATGTGACGGACAAGTCGAAGGTGATAAAGAAAAATGAAGTGTTGGCGACATGCACTCCTGTTACCTGCATTAATAAGAACATCAACCAAACGACAGCTAAATCTTCCGAGTGCCTGACGAAGGAATTATTACAAGACGTGGAGTTAACGGCAGAACAGAGAAGCGCTGCGGAGAAAGTAATAGCTGAATTTGAAGACCTCTTCTCTCGTACTTCCGGTGACTTTGGCCGTACGAGGTTAACGCAGCATAGAATAGACACAAGCAGCCATTCTCCCATCAAGCAACATCCTAGGCGGCTGCCGTTTGCTAAGCAAGAAGAGGTGAACCGACTTTTAGAGGAGATGCAGCGTGATGACGTCATCGAGCCATCGACTAGTCCGTGGGCCTCGCCGATTGTTTTGGTCCGAAAGAAAGATGGTTCCACCCGGTTCTGCGTTGACTATAGACGTCTGAATGACATTACCAAGAAAGACAGCTACCCTCTTCCCAGGATAGACGACACTTTGGACACTTTATCGGGAAACGAATGGTTCTCCACTCTGGATCTCAAGAGTGGCTACTGGCAAGTGGAAATTCATCCCGACGACCGTGAAAAGACTGCGTTCACCACGGGACAAGGATTATGGCAGTTCAAAGTTATGCCTTTTGGACTCTGCAACGCACCTGCTACATTTGAGCGACTAATGGAGACAGTGTTGAGAGGACTTTCCTACGAAGCATGTCTCGTTTATTTGGACGATATAATCATCGTCGGAAGGACTTTCGAAGAGCATCTCGAGAATATTCGAAAGGTACTGCAGAAATTAAAAGAGGCGAACTTGAAACTAAGTCCATCGAAGTGCAATTTGTTTCGTCGGGAAGTACGTTACCTCGGGCACATAATATCCGCCCACGGAGTTCGAACCGATCCCGAAAAGACGTCCGCAGTCCAGAACTGGAGTCGTCCCGAGAATATCCATGACTTAAAGTTTTCTCGGTCTGTGTACTTACTATCGAAAAATCGTGAAGGGCTTTTCTCAAATTGCAAGACCCCTTCACAAATTGACCGAGACTGGACAGAAATTTCTATGGACTGAGGAATGTGATGACGCATTCAACGAACTGAAGACGGCTTTAACATCTTCGCCGATCCTGTCGTATCCTCACCCTGACAAGCCATTTATCCTGGACACAGACGCAAGTAAGGAGAGTGTTGGAGCAGTTTTGTCCCAGGAGATAGATGGCCAAGAACACGTCATTGCTTACTGGAGCAAATGCCTTTCAAAGGCAGAACGTAACTATTGTGTTACGAGAAAGGAACTTCTTGCTATCATTAAAGCCGTGGAGCACTTCCATCATTAGCTGTACGGCCGAAAGTTCCTGCTCCGAACGGACCATTCCTCTTTAACCTGGCTTCTAAATTTCAAGAATCCAGAGGGCCAAATAGCCAGGTGGATACAGCGATTACAAGAATATAACATCGAGATACGTCATCGGAAAGGGGCATCTCATGGAAATGCAAATGCTTTGTCGAGAAGGCCCTGCATAGACAGTTGTCGCTATTGCTCCAGGGCAGAGAAAAATTACCATCTGAAACATCCCGTTGTCCGCCAAGTTACATCACCGGCACCATCTCAAGATCCCTGGAGTGACGAAAATGTTCGGGTGGACCAATTAGCAGACAGCGACATCAAACCTATTGTGGAATTTATGGAAAAATCCAGCGCTAAGCCCAGTTGGCAAGAAATATCATCTTACAGTCCGGCAACAAAACAGTACTGGGCTTTATGGGATTCGCTTCGCCTGAGGAATGGAGTCCTGTATCGTAAATGGGAGTCGGACGACGGCAAGATGCTCCGATGACAGTTAGTACTCCCTCGTTCGAGGATTCCGAAGGTTCTAGAAGAACTTCATAATAGCTACACTGGAGGCCATTTCGGCGGGATGAAGACCCTGCAGAAAGTTCGCGAGCGCTTCTACTGGGTTAGGGCTCGAGGCGACGTCGAAAAGTAGTGTCAAGCTTGTGACGCCTGTGCCGCCCGTAAAGGCCCGAAGAAACGAAGCCGTGGAAGACCACATCGTTATAATGTAGGAGCGCCTTTTGAGAGGATTGCCCTGGACATCCTGGGACCTCTTCCGCGAACTTCGGATGGCAACAAATACATCCTAGTTGTCATTGACTACTTTTCTAAATGGCCCGAAGCGTTTCCTATTCCCGATCAAGAAGCTACGACCGTAGCAGAGGTACTGGTGCAAGAATGGATTTCCAGATATGGAACCCCTCTGCAACTTCATTCCGACCAAGGAACGAACTTTACCTCTGCAGTCTTTAAAGGACTATGCCATCTTCTCGGAATGGACAAAACCCAGACTACGCCTTTACACCCATAATCCGACGGCATGGTGGAGAGGTTCAATCGCACAATTTTAAACAACCTCTCGCTTCTGGTATCTAGGAATCAAGAGGACTGGGACAAGAAACTCCCCCTCTTCCTGCTGGCCTATAGGAGCGCCGTCCATGAGACTACCGGCTTCACACCTTCCCAGATGCTGTTCGACAGAGATCTTCGTCTTCCCGCCGATCTAGTGTTCGGCCGCCCTCCAGATGCGCCTTCATCGCCAGAGGAGTACGTGGAAAACCTTCGGGCACGGTTTGAAGATGTACATCATTTTGCTCGGGAGCGGATCAACCTGAACACGGAAAAGATGAAGACTCGCTACGACACGAAGGCTACGGTACACGAGTTCAACGCAGGTGACAAAGTTTGGCTATGGAATCCTACTCGACGGAAAGGCCTGTCTCCCAAGCTGCAATCGCCGTGGGACGGTCCTTACACAGTCCTAAACCGGCTGAATGACGTCATCGTACGGATTCGCAAGTCACCAAACTCGAAGCCAAGAGTTGTACATTACGATCAGCTAGCCATCTACCGCGGTTGTAATTAGCTCAGACTATGGTCACTATGGCGTAATTCCTCTTTTCTTTCACCTCTCATTCCTTTCCTGTCTTTCTCTTCTCTTCCTCTTTCTTCAACTCTCTTTCTCTCACCACTTACGCCATGTTTAGTGTACATATTTGTAATATATTGGATTTTATTAATGTGTATTTGTTATTACATTGATTACTTATTACAGTGTAATTATTTATTATGATGATTATTTATTTATTAATGTGTATTTGCTTATTGTGCTATTGATTACTTGCTTGAATTATGTTGTTAAGATCTTGTTAAGTGTTATACAGTGTAGGTACCTGTGTGACCTCCTAACTAGGGATTGTGCTGCCCGGGACGTGCAGTCCTTGGGAAGGGGGCAATGTTACGAATTTTCGGGGCAACCCGCTGCTCTGGGGCTTAGAATGGTTTAAAATTCGTATTCTACGCTTCAAATAGATAAATTTTGCTTTTTGTTGCATCAAAATCGGCCAATTAGAACCGGAGATACGGAGGTTTCGCTTTCCCATATGTTTTTCTATGGGCTTCTAGAAATCTCGAGAAATATTAGTCCTAGAGCTTAGATCTCTTCACTTTTGAGGACTTATTTTTGGCGCCAAATTTGGCGATATTTCGCCAAAAGTCGCCAAGCTTGGCGACTTTTTGGTCATTTGGTGCGATTTTCCCAATGGGGCCTGGAAGTTGTTTTTCCTGCATTAAAAACGCATAATAACCTAACATTTCTCTTCTATGACGTAATCAAAATTCACGCTTTATGTAGAACCCTCGAGAAATCGACTTTTCTGGAAACCTCTTGTACCTCCTGCGTCGGCTATTTATAGAAGCGGGCATCGCCCCGAAGTCAGTCAGTTGCGAGTTGAACATTCAATGTGTGAAGAGCTCTGAGTATGCTTGTTTTGTGTGAACTGATAGTGCTATAGAAGTTGTGTTTTAGCTTGCTTTGTGAAGCTGTTTTTAAAGTTCTGTGTGTAAATTCTTCATTGCTGTGTCTTAAGGGATAGTGTACTATATCCCTTGAATATTTCCACGGAATTTTTGCCTGTAAAAGTGACTTATTTTGTGTGAGAAATACAGCATTTGTGAGAGCTTCTGATCCAAGCGGATTGTTAAAAGCACGTTACTGCTAGATTGTGCTTGTGAATTGTGTGCAGCTGATTGTTCTACGAAGTTCTAGAAGAAATAAAGTTTGTGTTCCATCCTGACAAGTGACTTTTTACTTGAACTTTTTACACCACTGGACTTTAGAACGACGAACCCCAGGAGTAGCAGAGTAATTCCGCAACAATATCATGCCGAAATTCTTAAGCATATAAGCAGCTGCGATTGAAATGAAAATCCTTCTTTACTTAAAAATTCGTAAAAATTCTCCTAATTTATATTTTTCCTCCGTTCTTCTTTTAAAAGTGGGCGATTTGTGTGCTCCGTCTTTTGCCGAAATATAAAAAAGTTATGACAGATAGAATTCAAGATGCAGCAGTTTTAAAAATATTTTACGAAAGTCAGCGTCAAATTTAATTTTATTTGAAAAATTCCCAAAAATCTGCAAATTACGTTACACATTCCGAACAAACAGTTTTTAAAAGAAAATTTTCTCCTCTATACGATGATGTAAATATCGTTTTCTTGCGAGTGTAATTACCGGCGTTATTATGTATTACGCAAGAAAAATCGCTAAAAATCGGACAAAAAATAAAATAAAACATTTTCTAATTCGAATTTCGATAAAATCGCTTCGAGGTGTGTCGAGACCCGTCTTGGAGAATTTCCGTACAAAATTTGGTAGGTCTACGATCACCCGTTTCGGAGCTACTCGAGACACAGACAGACAGACAGACAAACGGACAGTTTACACTCTGTTTTATTTATATAGATTGGTACCCGACACTAAATACGCTATCTGCAAGGATTGCAAAGAACAAATGTCGAGAGGTAGGCTATAATTTTACTTCAGTTTTATAAAGTTTATTTTCTCACTCTGTGGACTTGAAAAAGAGTTCATTCATATATATATATACACACAATTGAATCTCCCTATAACGAACTCGCTCGGTTCCAGTTAAAAAATTCGCTATAGAGAAAATTTCGTCGTACAGAGATTAGAGATTTTTGCAGTCATTTCAGCAAATATTACAAACTTTTTAGTTAATTCGATGTTTAAAAGTATTAAATAATGACTTTCAATTAAAAATAAATTGGTATTTATTATAAATTTGTTAAACTTACGGTTTCTTACTTTTCATTGTATAAATGAAATGTTCAAAAGTAAAGACAATCCACGAATTTAGAGAATAAAACATGTAATGCACTTACGTTTATTTTACTTCAAAATTCCGTTATTTTACATTGTTTTGCATTCTGTGATTTTAAATTTTTCTAAAAATATTCACATTTTAAAAGTCCGCTAAAAATGGTGTGAGGCACATTTTCTTCCATTTGGAAACCTCTTTTTAATGGTTTTGAAAGATTGAAGCATTAAAGTTTGATGTGCTTTTGGTCGTGAAGCGCAGGGCCTTATTATTATATGGGCAAATCGGGACTTTCCCCAGGACCCCCGACTTGAAAGGGCCCCCAATTTTAAATGTTTTTTATGAAAAATACACTGCTGGCCACCCAAATTGCAACACCAAGAAAAACAAGAGATATCACAACAAAATTTATTGTGTAGATAACATGTTGACCAAGTAACAAATGATTAAATTTACAGCATTCTATGAAGCGTGGTTCCTGCCAAAATCAGTACCCAGAGTAGCCGCCGTTGTTGGAGATCACAGCTGCCACACGCCTCGGCATTGATTCAAAGAGACTTTGAATGTGTTCTTGGGGTACAGCAGACCAAGCAGCTTCCACACGTTGCCAAAGTTGATCTGGTGTGACAGCTGGGGATGAACTCTGGGTCAGTCGTTGAGCAACCATGGACCACATGTTTTCTATCGGCGAAAGATCCGGAGAGCGCGCCGGCCAGGGAAGCAATTCAATCTGGTGATTGACGAAGAACCCTTGGACAATGCGTGCCACGTGTGGCCGTGCATTATCCTGCTGAAATATGGCTGTTGGCAAGCCCTGAAGGTAAGAAAGGACAACTGGCTCCAACACCTCGGAGATGTAGCGCTGGCTGGTTAAAGTACCGGCAATGCGTACTAGAGGAGTGCGAGAGAGATATCCGATACCGCCCCATACCATAATACCCGGTGCAGGACCAGTGTGACGGTGCATAATGCAGCTGTTCAGCATCCTTTCTCCACGGTGTCTCCAGACTCGAATCCGACCGTCGTGGTGTTGCATACAGAAGCGTGACTCGTCAGTAAAGAGAATTTCATTCCATTCTGTCGTCCACATCCTTCTTTCATCGCACCATTGGCGGCGGAGACGTCTGTGGTTCCGCGTCAGAGGTAGACAAAGCAACGGACGTCTTGCGGACAGACCATTCTGCTGTAAACGACGTCGAATGGTACGCGCAGACACTGGATGATGCGTTACAGACTGAATCTGCTGTGATATGGTTCGTGATGTGACTGAGCGGTCCGTCACTGCCATGCGTACAATCTGCCTGTCATCACGTGACGTGGTGCACTGAGGTCGATGCGGTCGATCACGTCTGTCCGTCGTACCCTCCTGCACCCAACGATCACATATCCGCATCACAGTTGTTTGGTTTCGTCCAATACGACGACCGATTTCCCTGAAAGATAACCCACAATCTCGGTATGCCACTATCCTTCCTCTGTCAAACTCGGATACTTGATCAAAAGATGATCGTTGTTTCCTACGAGGCATAATTTATCGTTTTTTTGAAAAAAAAGCAAGAAAAACACAATTGCTGTACTTGAAACCGTCGAAATCTCCAAGCCTTAAATAGCGCTTTGAGGTGGCGCCACAGGCGCGCTTGATGTGCGTCTGCGCTGAAATTCTAATCATTTGCATATCTCACCTCAGCTAATGCATGTTGTAAATTTCATATTATTTGCATGCTTCCTTCAGGGTGTTGCATTTACGATGGCCAGCAGTGTATAACAAATTTCATAGATTGGGGACCCCCAAATCTATCAATGCCCGGTGCCCCTATTGGTCATAATCGGGCGCTGGCGAAGTGTCTTCATTACCGGAGTCAGTTTCACTATCCTGGCCTCCTTTTTACTTCCTTGTACGTAGTATAAGGAAGTAATGTGATCCCGAAAAATTTTGGGGGCCAAATTTCGACAAAAAAACCGATTTTGACTACCTCTAAATTGAATTTTAAAAATTTTTTCGATGCATCTCATCGTAGGCTATCATGCACGATCATATTAATGCGTCTGCAACTCATTTTGACTATTGTGGCCAGTTTTTCCATGCCGTCTGTACGTACGTACGTACGTACGTATGTATGTAACTCGCATATCTCAAAAACTATGGGTCGTAGAATGTTGAGATTTGATATTTAGGATTGTTCTATGATCTAGTTGTGCACCTCCCCTTTTGGTGACAATCGAATGGTTAGTTTATGTACAGGACCGCCCAAAAGATTCGAAATACATTACGCTCTATGGGCCGAAATTCATTAAACTCGCATATCTCAAAACTATTAGGTGTAGAATGTTGAAACTTCATATTTTGGATATTTGTAACATCTAGTTGTGCACCTCCGCTTTTGGTTCCATTCGACTGGATAGTTTATCTACAGGACTGCCCAAAACATTCGAAATACATTACGCTCAATGGGCTGAAATTCATTAAACTCGCATATCTCAAACACTATTAGGCGTAGAATGTTGAAACTTTATATTTAGGATTGTTGTAACATCTAGTTGTGCACCTCCCCTTTCGGTTCCACTCGACTGGATAGTTTATCTACAGAACCGCCCAAAAGATTCGAAATACATTACGCTCTATGGGCCGAAATTCATCAAAGCGTTTTTTAGAGGTATTGGGCTATTTTAAACGACTCAGAAGTGATATATGCTGTAAAGAGTTAGAAAATGAATTTCTCCATTAAAAAAAATCTGATGTGTCCAACACATGACTTCCTTGCACGTCCATTAGATCAAAAATATTTTCGACGCACTTCCTCTAAACTTATTTGTTTGAAAGAGATAAAATATCAATAATAGTAAGGTTTAGCGATTTCTAGCCAAATATTTCGATATCGCCAAGCTGAGTTCAATTCGAAAGATTTCCTTCTGACACTTTATTTGGCGATATTTCACCAAAAGCCGACAAACTTGAGATAGTCTGCGAGATTTTGGGGATAGCCAAAGTAGTCATTGACCACAGACTTTCAATGAATTGAATGCATCCATACACCTCAATGTATTTAAAGTCATTTGGCTCACCCTGTAAATAAATTCTCAGTCGATTGCTGTCAAAAAAGATATGGAAAACAGTTAGATATTACAATTGTTCTAAATACAAAAGTTAAAAAATCTACGGGCTAAATGTTTAGAGTTATATAAAATACGAAATAATTTTTGGCGCCAAATTTGGCGATATTTCGGCGAAACTCGTTAATGTCGACGACATTTGGTGAGATTTTAAGCATGAACCAAACATTGACAGATTATCGCCAAATTTGGCGGCATTTCGCCAAAACTCGCCAAGAACGATGACAAATGGCGATACTTTGGGCATGGACCAAATGACTGACTATCGCCAAATTTGGCGATATTTCACCAAAACTGGCCACGGTCGAGGACAGACGGCGAGATTTTGGGCATGTACCAAACAATGATAGTCTGCGAGATTTTGGGGATAGCCAAAGTAGTCATTGACCACAGACTTTCAATGAATTGAATGCATCCATACACCTCAATGTATTTAAAGTCATTTGGCTCACCCTGTAAATAAATTCTCAGTCGATTGCTGTCAAAAATATATGGAAAACAGTTAGATATTACAATTGTTCTAAATACAAAAGTTAAAAAATCTACGGGTTAAAGTTTTAGAGTTATATAAAATACGAAATAATTTTTGGCGCCAAATTTGGCGATATTTCGGCGAAACTCGTTAATGTCGACGACATTTGGCGAGATTTTAAGCATGAACCAAACATTGACAGATTATCGCCAAATTTGGCGGCATTTCGCCAAAACTCGCCAAGAACGATGACAAATGGCGATACTTTGGGCATGGACCAAATGACTGACTATCGCCAAATTTGGCGATATTTCGCCAAAACTCGCCAAGGTCGAGGACAGACGGCGAGATTTTGGGCATGTACCAAACAATGACTGTCTACAATCGTATTATATTGAAGATGTCCATAGACATTAAAGTACTAAAATTCTTTTCGGTGGTCCTGTAAATAAACTCTCCAGTAGATTGGAACCAAAAATCGAGATGCACAACTAGATGTTACAACATTCTTACATATGAAATTTCATAATAGTTTTTGAGATTTGAGAGTTAAATATGCACACACGTACACCAAAAGTCGCCAAGCTTGGCGACTTTTGGCATAGTTCTTGAGGGAGGCACGTGACCGTGGTCGGAACATTACCTAACTTATGTGGTAGGACGGTATTGTGCTTGAAATGGATGAATGCCCCTAAAATTGCCATTGACCGTAATGTATTGGAAATCTTTTGAGTGTTCCTGTAGCAGAACTACAAATGATAAAGACACCTTTTTTAATGGAGAAATTCATTTTCTAACTCTTTACAGCATACATCACTTCTGAGTCGTTTGAAATAGCCCAATACCTCTAAAAAACGCTTTGATGAATTTCGGCCCATAGAGCGTAATGTATTTCGAATCTTTTGGGCGGTTCTGTAGATAAACTATCCAGTCGAATGGAACCGAAAGGGGAGGTGCACAACTAGATGTTACAACAATCCTAAATATAAAGTTTCAACATTCTACGCCTAATAGTTTTTGAGATATGCGAGTTTAATGAGTTTCGGCCCATTGAGCGTAATGTATTTCGAATGTTTTGGGCAGTCCTGTAGATAAACTATCCAGTCGAATGGAACCAAAAGGGGAGGTGCACAACTAGATGTTACAACTATCCAAAATATGAAGTTTCGACATTCTACGCCTAATAGCTTTTGAGTTAGGCGAGTTTAATGAATTTCGGCCCATAGAGCGCAATGTATTTCGAATCTTTTGGGCGGTCCTGTACATAAACTATCCATTCGATTGCCACCAAAAGGGGAGGTGCACAACTAGATCATAGAACAATCCTAAATATCAAATCTCAACATTCTACGACCAATAGTTTTTGAGATATGCGAGTTACATACATACGTACGTACGTACGTACGAAACGTACGTACGTACAGACGGCATGGAAAAACTGGCCACAGTAGACTCGCCGCTGGTCAAAATGAGTTGCAGACGCGTTAATATGATCGTGCATGCTAGCCTACGATGAGATGCATCGAAAAAATTTTTTTAATTAAATTTAGAGGTAGTCAAAATCGGTTTTTTTGTCGAAATTTGGCCCCCAAAATTTTTCGGGATCACATTACTTCCTTATACTACGTACAAGGAAGTAAAAAGTGTCTTTATCATTTATAGTTCAGCTACAGGAACACTCGAAAGATTTCCAATACATTACGGTCAATGGCAATTTTAGGGGCATTCATCCATTTCAAGCACAATGCCGTCCTACCATATAAGTTAGGTAATTGTCCGACCACGGTCACGTGACTCCCTCAAGAACTATCCAAATGTCGCCAGGCTTGGCGACTTTTGGTGTACGTGTGTGCATATTTAACTCTCAAATCTCAAAAACTATTATGAAATTTCATATATAAGATTGTTGTAACATCTAGTTGTGCATCTCGATTTTTGGTTCCAATCTACTGGAGAGTTTATTTACAGAACCACCGAAAAGAATTTCAGTACTTTAATGTCTATGGACATCTTCAGTATAATACAACTGTAGACGGTCATTGTTTGGTACATGCCCAAAATCTCGCCGTCTGTCCTCAGCCTTGGCGAGATTTGGCGAAATGTCGCCAAATTTGGCGATATTCAGTTATTTGGTCCATGCCCAAAGTATCGCCATTTGTCATCGTTCTTGGCGAGTTTTGGCGAAATATCGCCATATTTGGCGATAATCTGTCATTGGTTCATGCTTAAAATCTCGCCAAATGTCGTCGAAATTGACGAGTTTCGACGAAATATCGCCAAATTTGTCGCCAAAAATTATTTCGTATTTTGTATAACTGTAAAACTTAACCCGTAGAATTTTGAACTTTTGTATTTAGAACTATTGTAATATCCAACAGTTTTCAATGTCTTTTTTGACAGCAATCGACTGAGAATTTATTTACAGGGTTTGCCAAATGACTTTAAATACATTGAGGTGTATGAATGCATTCAATTCATTGAAAGTCTGTGGTCAATGACTACTTTGGCTATCCCCAAAATCTCGCAGACTATCTCAAGTTTGTCGGCTTTTGGTGAAATATCGCCAAATAAAGTGTCAGAAGGAAATCTTTCAAATTGAACTCAGCTTGGCGATATCGAAATATTTGGCTAGAAATCGCTAAATCTTACTATTATTGATATTTTATCTCTTTCAAACAAATAAGTTTAGAGGAAGTGCGTCGAAAATATTTTTGATCTAATAGACGTGCAAGGAAGTCATGTGTTGGACACATCAGATTTTTTATCATCTGTTACTCTTCCACTAAGTGGTCTGTTCAAAAATTAAAATTTTCTTCAAAACTTACAAAAAAAAATCAAAGGTAAATCTGAAATATTCGCTATGGAAAGATAAGCTCTTCGTTATATGGAGAATGTTTATAGTGTTATTTAAGCTTTAAAGTTACGTTTCCATGAAAAGTTTCGTTATAGGGAGAAATTAGTTGTAAGGAGACTTCGTTATAGGGAGATTCTACTTTCTATATAGCCTTTTGATATCGTTGGAGAAAGTCAAGCTCTTGATATAGATTTCACGCTTAAGAGACATGCTTTAAATTTTTATTTAAAAAAATTGGCGCAAGGACATCTGATTCGGCTTCGGTATGATATGTTGTTGTTGGTGCCTATCCTCTTTAAAGATCTGACATAAGTCAGATCAACTCCAATAGATTGTTGACCGACAGAAAATCAATAACTAAAAGGGGAGCAGATGCTAAGTCCTCCTTAGAAAGTCCGACGCAACTCAGTATGTGCTCTGGAGAGGCTGGATGATCACAGCATTTCTTGCAAGTGGGGTGGATTTTCTTGCCAAGTTCATATGAAAGACACTTAAGGTGGCCACTTTTAAGTCTAGCAAGTGCAGTCTGGGAGCCACGATCACATTTAAATTCCAGAAGAGAGCCAGGAGATGTTCCGGTGTACCATTGGTGCGCAGGTGGAATATGCCAAATTGAATTTAATTTAGATTTTTCAATTGAATACAGTTCTTGGTGAGTAAGCGAAACACCAGTCGGTATGATATAGATATCAAAATTGATGGGGGAGGCGGTCCTTGACATCGTTTGATATTTCAGGGGATGACGACCTTTAAAGTGTTAAAGCAGGTATGGGCAACCTTTGAAAAGTTGTGGGCCAAACTTTAGTATGTTAGCGAAATCGCGGGCCAAACTTGCTGATTTTAGAGAAGTGGCGGGCCGTATAATTGGGATTTATATGGGATATGACTGGTTTATACGGAGTTTTCAAATGCTCCGCGGGCCGGATCAGAAGCCGTGAAGGGCCACATCCCTATGCCTATGTGTGTGTTAAAGTGTAATATTTCAGCCTTCGAAATACGTTTGAGGAATTTGTTTCTATTTAGCTTATAGAACTTCAGATACAGACATTTTAATATTAGTCATCCGGAAATATTTGAAACCGAAAGTAGTATTCTGCTATCGGGAGTGAATCGTATTTCTGCGCATGCAAACGGGGATAGTGTTTTAACCGAATGACGTTTGTCGGACATACCCCCCCCTCCCCATAGTGCCTCTCTGCAAACGTAAAATAAGGCACTCCTTTTGTGCTCTAGATCAGTGGCTTCGAAACTATGGGCCGCGACCCATTGTTGGGCCACAGGAGCAATTTCGGTGGGTCGAAAAGGGTGGGAAAATTTAAACTTCAGTATTTTATATATATAGTAAACTATACTGTTCTATATAGCCTATACTGGTTATCGTTATGTAGTAGTGGGTCGTGAAAAAACAATCTAGTTGAAGACTGTTTTGAAGAGAAGGACAAAAAAGTTTGGGAACCCCTGCTGATCAAGATTTTCTCAGTTTTAGTTCGAAATGTCCCCTTTTCGACGATGGCACCCAGACCTTTCTTACCGTGCCACGCCGCCCCTGCTCAGAGCTTAGAATTAAAACAGATAAAATTTGTTCATATCAATCACAGAAAAACATGTTAACAATGATCATAAAAACAAAAACACTGAAGATCAATTTCATTGAATATGGATACTTTCAGTAGCAACATTTTTTTAAGACTGTAAAATTGAATTTAGTTTATCATTTTTGGATTTTTCTTTAACCTTCATTTAATCTCGTCATTTTTAAGCATCTTTTATTTAGACCCTCCAAGGCGTAGCTTGAAAACGAGCAAAAATATTTTTCTTCATATTGTAGCTGTTTCAATGACAAAATTAATGATACTAAAATTATAAACGAAACCTATATGTAAAAACTATTTACTCCTTTTTTGTGTCGCAAAGAAGTTAACTTTTTGGCAGTGACTTGAAAACTGGCGATTCCCGTAAACTTTAATTATGTTGGTCCAGAAGTTAAATGATTCATTTTTAAAACATTTCACACTATCAAAAGTACGAATTATCAAACATTTAATGATTTTATTATCTATCAGATTAATGAGAGAACGTAGGATTTGTGTATCATTCTGTTTTGAGAAGCGTAATAATTATCAATATGTAATCATTATTTATATTGTTAATTTTAAAAGTTGAAGTTGTATTAGTATAATTAGCAATACTGATTATTATTTAGTTTATTTCAAATTTTGGGTAAAAAACATATTTCTTGTGAACAATATTTGGTTTATATATAAGGAAAACACAGGAATAATCGGTGTGCACCTGTTCTTCGTACATGGATTATTCGGATTGTGATTTAACTCTGTCGGGAGAATCAAAATATTCGGATTTTCAAAAAGAACTTAAAAATGATCATATGAGTTCATATTAATAGGAAATCTTGCTAAAACATTTAATAATTCACTTAGTGGTTAAATAATTGGAGCAGATAAATAAAACCATTAATTAATGTGAACGTATTATTTTAAGGGAAGAATTTACATACGTATTTAATGAACAATATCTAAATACATATGTACTTACATAATACTGTACAGTTTATACATTATCACAATTTAATGCAGTTTAAATAATCTAAAATATATTTTCATATGTGAAAGAATTGTAATTAAAGAAAATCTAAATAAAACTTGCAAGCTTTGAAGTTGAATAAATTTCATGCGTTTACTTTTGTAAGCACAAAATCGCTTTGTTATGATTATGAACCAAAAACAAAGACACATATAGTAAGAGCAAGCAGGAAGCTGTTTTGTGTCTAATATGGAAAGCTTTTATCTGGTTCATAGCAACAATTAGGAGACAACATAGAGGTTGAGAAAAATTGATTTAAATATTTGCACCAGTCGGCACTGGAAATGGATTCTCTTATTAATATATCCCTTTAACTCCCCCCTCCCCCGTGCTTGTGTTCTGTCAAGCCTAAATGAGGGGCATCTACCTATAGGGGGGGGGCTTGGGCGGAGGACTTTTTAAGGGAGTCTAACGAATATTCACGTAACATCTGGAGAAAATCGCCCAAAACTCTAGACCACTAGATCGACAGCCACGCGAGGAGAAAAAATTCCGAACCTGCACACTAAGGCGCTTCCTAGAGCTCAGCTTTTTATAAATTTGGCACTTGTCGGCTTGATTGAATAGAAAAGAAAGACTACTATAAATTCACACTTCAATGTATCCACTGCTTTTTCTTTTTAATGCTTTCTACTGGGATCAAATTTCATCATGCTGTTACTCATTTTAACGAGAACTACACTCTCGTTACAAAAACTGCCCAGAATACAGATGTAGGGGTAAATGACATTAAATTATGTAAAGTATCGGTATCGGCCGATACCATAACTTAAAAGTATCGGTATCGGCTATTTCTGAAAATGAATTTATAGGTAAAATATCGGTATCGGTCATCAGCAAAAATGTGGTATCGGTCGATCCCTAATAATTAATGATTATTTTTTATAGCCAAATCCTATGTCATATTTTTTCTTGAAAAAATATGTGCATTACATTTGTATGTTTTATATATTCTCGATAATCTGGAATTTTTTGATAATCTGACAGTTGTCTGGTCCCATATATGTCAGATTATCAATATTGTACTGTATTGGTTATTCAAAACCCTTTCCAGTAATGACTTTTTTGTTTTTTTAAGCACTGGGGTGCTATTTCGTTCATCCCCAGATTCTTGTCTACGGGACTTAGTAGATATGATTTGTAGACAGGTTTTGTGGACATGAACTGCCACGCTGAAGATCTTTTCGAGTGTGTTTGCCAGATAATGCAGAAGTGTAGGGGGAGAAATTAAAATCTTGGAAGTCACACACAGTTTGCAACTTTTGATAACTGATCGTTACGTTTGCTGCCAGAAAATAACTTCAAAACGGAACTAAACGTGGCGATATCTTCCGAATTTGGCTAGAAACCAGAAAACTATAGTTAGAATATTCCTGGCGAAGATTGTAAAATAGTGTTAGTAGGCGATTTTAATTCCAAGTATGTGTTTTATGGAACAAGAAAGACAAACACGGCACACTCATGGATTATGATGCCCATTCCAAACAGTATTTAAAATGGTGAAGTATAGTTGGAATATGCTTGGCGAAGATTGTAAAACAGTTTCAGTAGGAGAGTTTTCGATTCCAAAGATGTTTTCTATGGAACAAGAAAGGTAGATTCCTATTTTAACGTCTCCCACTAGCGCCAACCTAAAAATTCCGCACTTGGTGAGTTTTGCAGTCATGGGTCTCTAGGAGTTAAGCCCAAGTTTCAACGCTCTCAAAGGAACAAGGGGAAAACGAAAGTGAACATATTAGTGATAAACGCACCAGTTAAGGAATATGAAGGATCGTAATTATTAAAAATATATTAACTGGCAACCCAAATAAATAAATAGACAAATAAGTAATGTTGTACTTGCATGTTGTTACAATTCGCCAAGTTTATATTACGGTTGCCACATAAATGCAAAAAGTCGTCATAGTAACTGAATATGTACAGTTATCGCTGCCTTGGCGAGAGAGCGGGTGGAGTTAAGTCGGAATCAACTAACTAAAGTAAACAAATTAGCGATAAACGTACCAGTTAAGGAATTTGAAGACATTTAATTATTAAAACTACATTAATTGGCAACCCAAAATAAATAAGTAATGGAATGCTGTACTTACATGTTGTTCCAAATCGCCATTTTAATTCAGAATTACGGTTGCCAGATAAATACAAAAAATCGCCGTGGTATACTGCATATGTTTAATTATCGTCACCTTGGCGAGAGTCGGGCGTTAAAGTAGGAATCAACGCAAGAAAGACAAACACGGCAATCTCATAGATTATGACACACATTCGGAAAAATATTTAAAACGGTGAAGTACAATTGGAATATGCTTTGCGAAGATTGTAAAACTCTTTTAGTAGGCGATTTTAAAATAGATTTGATTCCAAAGTCGTGGTTTATGGAACAAGGGAGAAAAATACGGCACACTCATGAATAATGATAGATTTTCCAACTTAATGGAATAAGGGAAGAAAATAGAGAAGACGCATGGATTCTGATACGCTTTTAATATATAGCACTTTAGTGCGTGTTTAAAACGTAAATTACGTCATCTAACAACGGTGAATCATGTACAAGAATATCTGAGGTCCAATGTCAAATAATCTCTCAAAATAACAAATATGTGTGTAAGTGAAATATGAAACAGCTAGACGTAATGCAGAATTTTCTGCAAAAAACTTGTAAAAAGTTATGTGTTTCGAATCGCATGCACCAGTATTTTAAAAGTTACAGCTTTAAAACTAGATTTTTTTTTCACGAATGAATTTCACATTAGGACATATAATGCTTTGAAAGCAGTAAGTTTATTAATTTTTTTAAAACGACAAAATATAGCGAGTTTTTTAAAAGTTTGAGGGGGCGATGCGTAAACAAAAAATGATTAATTTTTTTTTATTTTTAAAGTTACACTTAGAAAAACGAAATGCAGCTTTTGCCGGGTTTAGCGATTTAAAAAAGTGTTTTTTATTTCTTTTCTTTTCTTTTTTTTTTTTGGTCCACCCTATTCTACATATTATCTTGCACATAACCAGTTGGGCAGTATCTCAAATACATGTATTTGAAATCCTATTTTCAAAATACATTTGTATTTTATATTTTCACAAGAAAAAGCAAAGTATTTTGAAAATGTATTTTAAAATACATTTTCAATATATTTTGTATTTTCAAAATACTGAAAATACATTTTTCATTCTGAAGTTAAATTAATCTTACACCAAAATTAGCTTGGTTTTGGAAAATGAAACAGAAGTAATAGAACTGCTGTCATTAATTTTTTCCCAGTTCATGACATAAACAATTCTGTTGCATCTGCACTATTTTAGTGTTACATATGGTAACGAAAGAGGTGTTAGGATTTTTGGCGACGCTTATGTTAGATTAAACAGGAAAGAGGGGAAACACGCCTGTTTAGATGAGTTTAATGACATTTGGTCTAGAAGGCTTTCTGTCTTGCTGATAACTGATTCCCAAATGTGAATCAAGCTGAAAAAGGAGAAAAACATGTTTGAGTTATATCAGGGTTCGTACACATTTCAGAAGGAAAAATCCAAGGAGTCCAACAAATTTCCAAGGAGTTCTAACAAAATTGTTTATTTTGTATACACGCAACATCACAGTGGTTTTTTAATCACTAAGTAACTTTATTTTTCAAAACGAAAAATTTAACATATTTAAATCAATAGATATTTATTAATTTGATGAATGAATATCTAAAAGATAAAAACTAAAAGACAAAATCTAAAGGGAAAAAAGATTTACCTTTGTCTTGTCTAATCGCAGAATTAATGTCTCTAAATAAAAGCAAATATTTAGAATTAGTAGTACTAAAAAATTTGGAGAGTAGCGAGTTCTGTACTATAAATCTCTACTTTTTATTTATGCAAACCATTGAATTTATTAAGAACTAAATTTTAAAATTAAGAATTAGTAGGAGATAGAAGTTCAGAACAACATGATTAGCATTAATGAAAATAATAAAAGATGTTGGCTTACCCATATGATTCTTTGATTAGAATAAATGAAATAAGAAGCACATCACTTTTCAAACTAAATATAAAATAATCTTGAAATTCGAAAAAAATGTTCAAATGAAATATTTATTTACTAATGCTAAAATTTTTAACTACAGGTCTGATCTACACTTAAAAACAAATACAGTTCTTTTGATTATAAATTACACACACACACAAAAAAAAAAGCATTACCAGATTAACTGGAAGAACTTTAAAGTTAAACTAATCCAAAATTTATGACAAATCGTCAAAATAGTATTGAAGAATTATGAAGAGATTTATAAGATTACAAAAAATTTCTATTAAGCTAATGCTTATGATTTTTTTCTAATTTAAGAAACTCTGCCTGCTTTTCTTTTGCAAGCTATTGGAGTTTAATAATAAAGTCATCTTTTCTTTTTCTGCTTGTTCATAGAGGTCTGCGCCGTCGCAGCCGGGTATTTGTACCACGCCGTAGCCGAGGTCAAGACCAACGCGCCCGCGAAGAACGCTGATTTTACACCGCGGCGTACAGTCAGCTTCAAAACTTTAAAAAAAGAAAAAGTTGTACCTAAACTTTGAGCTGCTTATTTTTTTCTGAATACTTCTTAAAGCTAGTGACTTGTAAATATCCTATTTAAATTTTTTGAGTCAATGGCGTAATTTGATTGCTTTAAAAACTGTTTAAACATGGCATTATACCTCAAAAGTACATTATAGGTTTGGAATGGTTCGTGAGAAGGTTGTGGAGGGAAAAAAAAAAAAAAAAAACGCTTAAAAGCAAATAATGTATCAATCGTATATTGATAACTAAATGCATTTGTGAATGTACAACATAAGCCTATCCGATTTTGATAAAATCTATTATTTCAGTTTTACAGTAGAAATCTTTCAAAAGTGTGCCACGCCGGCAAGCTCCTACTCTGCAGCCCCACCAGTGGCCGAGCTCACAGCGCTCTGAACAGGGAGACGGAAGGCGCCTGGTTCAAAACTAGGGCTCACCCGCAGACCTAACCGTTCGTACTTCTCCGTGGTTTCCTCCGAAGCTAAGCATAGATACGGGTTAGGACTTTAGGAAGACCTCCACAGAGGGCACCCCTCTAGAGATGAGTTCGGGCTCATTTGTTAAAGCCAGAGCCCGAGGACTTTTAATTACAGCCCGCCCGACCGATATTATTTAAGTCGGAGCCCGAGCCCGAAATTTCAGCTAATAGATAAATTGATTACTTAATTGATAGAATACATAAATTTTGCCGTTTGTGCAAATTAAAGACAAATATAATCGAGCCTACTAGGGCCCGAACACAATCGTGATCTCTACACCCCGTCGGCATGTAACCCACGTGTAGCTAATTGGCCGTAATCGCACAGCAACATCATACTAAAGACTAGTTTTCATAAAAATCTCATTTAAGCGCGAATTTATACATATGTGTGTGTGTGTGTGTTTGTACGCATACACCCATTTTCACTATGCTCTTTTACAAAAATTTTCCCGCCGCTGGGTTTCTGGGGTCGTTAGGCCGCCGCCGCGAAATTTCCGTGCGACCTCTACTTGTTCATAGCTAGATTGCCCATGCAGCATAGTTTACAAATCAATCCTGCTTTTAAGTTCAAGGTGTTTTTTTTTTAATTATTCAGCCCTCTAGGACCCCGCGAAAGGCACATCTTTCCCCTATAGTCCAGGCAAATTAGACTTTTGCTGCCTGAAAAATAGGGCAGAGCTAGAGATGATTTTAATCCACCGTCGGCATCCCAAGTAAGTGCCGGGTGGGTTTTACGAAGTAAATTTAGGTGGGCTTAACTTTTAAGAGCCAAAAAACCGCGAAATTTTGGCACTTTTTTCAGTTTTTCGCCTATACCTTGAAAACGGTGCATCCTACCGAAATGTGATTCGTTACAAAATTAAAGAGCATAAAATTCCGCGTCTAAAGAGTCCTTAAAAGTTAAATTCGGTTCAGCGGTTTAGTCACAATCGATTGTCAAATATGGGCCATTTTTGCCAACTTGGCGGAAAAGGGGGTTTATCGCTTGTAATTCAAAAACGACCAGCCCAAGTGAATTAAGGCAAAGAGCTACCACATAGGTCAAATTATTTGAATTTACATCATTTTATGTATGTGCATAAGTTACTTATGATGTCTTTCAACGTTTTGGCAAAAATATGTCCCATCGACATTAAAGTCTTCTTACAGGGGCGTAGCCAGAAATTTTTCATGGGGGGGAGTTACGACTACTGAAACTCATACATATGTATACATATGTGTGATAATGTAGGGAAGAATATACATTGTGTATGGCAAAAAATTTCTCATGGGGGGTTATAACCCCCCTAACCCCCCCCCTTGGCTACGCCCCTGCTTCTTCATCATCTTCGTCAGGGAAGGGAGTCTCCTCCTCTTCTTCCTCTCGAAAATCACAATCGTACGGCGCGTCTTCCATGACCGCTTCTGCGGTGAGGGAATTTCGACAGGTATGCGGAATCAGACTGTTTCGGGTAGTCGTCCATCCCCACTACTCTGGATTTAGAATTTTTTTTTACCAAGCCCGCACTTGGTGTAGATCCTCAGGGAGTGCTGCCGAGCAGCCGCTTCTGTGGGAGGCAAACAAACTAAATTGAATGCACTTTTTGGAGGGGTTTTTGAAATAATTGTAGCCTTAGCAAATTTAGCGATGTTTCGCTGCCGCACGTGTATACATACACAATAAACTTAACTCCTTCTTCACCAACCTGTCCAGGTGTTGCATCGGGATCTAATAAAATGGCTATTGCATTTTGAAGGCTGAAGTTATTTTATAATTTCTTTACAAATTTAATTTTACCCTGTCGAAAGAAAGCGGATGTACTGTCGCATCCACTGAAGGCATGCAGTAACAATAAATGGTTGTTTCTTGTGTGCATCTGAAAGTTTACACTGCCTGGGATCATAAATCACGGTATCCTGATTCCCTTTACCAGGTTTTAAGGGATAGATGTTGCAAAAAGGAGACGTTGCAGATGAGAGAGCTACATAGGCTGTCAGCAGGACCAATAAATCTATGTCCTCTCCGACAATAAACATATTTTTTTCAAGTGCACATATTTCTAATGCAGTTGTTATAATCAAGAGATCTGCGTCCTCGATGGCTTGCTTGACCAGAAAACCTTCACTAGTCAGTTTATTCGTAATTGTGGATGTCAGACGTTTCTGATTACTTTCGTTTGATAAGAAACGTTCTTCCGGCATTGTTGCACTCAAAGTTTCATCAAACAAAACAGATGCTGATGACATAGCACGGGCTCTTCGGATACGTTCAGCTGATTTTATGCCTTTTCCCGTACCTTCTTCAGGGTGTCCATCAAACACTATGATGCAATTGGACCCATAGTGTTTTTTAACATAGTTGATATATTTTTCAATGATAGTGGAAAATTTTCCATTAGTGTTCCACATAAATCGATGTAACAAGAACCCACCATCAACAACGAAGATCGCATTGCTTGTATTAGCATCGATTGGACTGAACAGATTATAGAGATCGGATTTTCTAGTCTTCCGCATTCCACCGTCATCAAAAAGAGATAATGGATAAAGACTGTTCAAATGATCGCTATGAAAATTGGTATAGATAGATATTTGAACAAGGAGGATATTTTGGCGTTATCTATTTTGCTATAACTTGCCACTAGATGTCACTTCAAACCAATAACTTCAGGACCGTTCAACTAATCGCCATAGAAATTCGTATACATTGATATTTGAACGCGAAGAATATTTTCGCCGCATCCGTTTTGCAATAACCCGCCTTCTGCACCGTTCAACCGCTTGCTATGAAAATACCGTACAACTCATTTCAATGAAAATTGGTACACACAGATATTTGAGCACGGAGTTACTCTTACGAAAATACTCTTACGCTATCCATTTTGCTACGACTTTCCGCTAGATGCTGATGCAGCGCACCAATTTCAAAATCGTTCGACTGATTAACTTTAAGAATTGGTATACTTACACATTTGAGAAGAGAGAATGTTGGTAAAATCATACAAGACGGTGCCCGCTCATGTAAACACGGCGATAGCCGCTGGAGCTTGGCGGTCGCCAACCACGAGCGCTACAGACCTTGGCGCCAAGCTCCAACGGCTATCGCCGTCTTGTGACGAATAAACACTAACATCTACCACTAAAATTTTTACAAAGAAATACCGATTCTAAGTAAATGGCACTATATAAAACAGTCAAATCCACAACAAAACATTAGAAAAAGTACACTCAAGCACTTACCTCACTTTTAGAACCTCATTTTTTTGCTGGAAAGACCGGGAACATCCATACTAACGACGAAATTCCCCGAGACGCTCACTAACTTATGATAAAGAGTTTGTAAAACGGAATCAAAACCACAAGGAAATTAGAACAAAAACTTAATCCACTCGGATCAAAACGCACCAAACTTCAATCTTCATGCAATTAGCGCTAAATGAAAATTCCATTCTTAAAATACAACGTATTTGATTCTCAGGATTGCCACTCAATTTGTGAAAAAAAAAAATACCTGACTTATCCAGACCAACATGTGATAAAAAAAATCCAGACTATTTTTATGACGTCAACTTTACACGTGTTCTCGGTGGACCCCCTCGGAAATATGCTAGCGCTGGCCCCTTTGCGAGACCGAAAAAAAGCACCATGGGTCCGGCCATCGCTTCAGGGGGCCCCCTCGAAAACATGCTAACGCTGTCCCCTTTGCAAGATCAAAAAAAAAACATCAGTGGGTCCGGCCATCGCTTCAGGGGGCGCCCTCGAAAATATGCTAACGCTGGCCCCTTTGCGAGACCGAAAAAAAGCATCATGGGTCAGGCCATCGCTTCAGGGCCCCCCCCCCCCCGAAAATATGCTAACGCTGGCCCCTTTGCGAGACCAAAAAAAAAACATCAATGGGTCCGGCCATCGCTTCAGGGGGCTCCCTCAAAAATATGCTAACGCTGGCCCCTTTGCGCGACCAAAAAAAAAACATCAGTGGGACCGGCCATCGCTTCAGGGAGCCCCCTCGAAAATATGCTGACGCTGGCCCCTTTGCGAGACAAGTTGAAGCAAATTAGAATAGTTAGAACACGAAAATGCGAAAAATAACAATAACGCATGCGCACAAACGTAAATTAACAGCTTAATGACGTCAAATTAAGCAAGCAAATTCGTTAAATTCACCTGCTTACGTCACACAGTAGCTACAATAAAAAATAACTATTACGCATGCGCGAAAGTGCAAGAAATATCTGATCTTTCAACAGTTCTAAAATATAAAAAAAAAAACGTCGCCAATCTCTGCGCACGGCAGGGGCGTAGCGAGGGGGGGGGGATATCGGGATATATCCCCCCCCCCGAAATGTTTGGATTAGTGATGAAATTCCGTCTATTTATGCACATATAAGTTCATATCTTCCCCGAAATATTTTCCAGGCGCATATTCCCCCCCCCCCCCCGAAAAATTTTCCTGGCTACGCGCCTGGCACACGGATACGGAACATAGACCAGAATGTTTTTTAACCGACGAAAAACGGAGGAGGTTCTCAAGTCGACGCGTATATATTTATTTTTTTTATGTATGATCACGCATAACTTTTTACAGAGTAATCCGATTTTGATAATTCTTTTTTATTGGAAAGGGTATACCCGTCGAAGTTGGTCCCATATAGATTTGGAAAAAAAATTCCAACCCTAAGGGTAGGAAAACAGGGGATGATTGATTTTTCACTCACTGATTGTAATGTATGAACACGCATAAAATATGACTTTTAAATAGCCATTAATTTTTTTTTTTTAAACTTTTTAATGTCAGCTCGTTTACTGATCTTTTTTCCCTTTCCTCCTGAAAATGCAATATTCCTTAAATTTTATAGTTTTCATAAAATAAAATAGAAGCTCTAACGAGGCATATAAGCTCTTGAATCGATATTTGTTAGATGCTATTAGTAGAAGAGTTGATTTTTTTTAAATTGTCGGTGTCCGTGTGACGTCATTTTTGACACTCAATGTTTCAATCTGATTAGTTCAAATTTGTATTTTCCACCGACACGTGAATGAAATAGCATCGTATCGATATCGTCTATTGCAAGGGATATTGGCGACGTTTTTACGTCACCGTTTAAAACTGCACATCAAACCACCTATACATCTTTGTTCACAGTACACAGCACATATGTGTACATTTTGTTTTCGCTTGTTAAAACGATTCTTTTAAGATTTTTTGTATTTCTGAATTTACGTACATATGCGTCGATACTTTAATTTTGAATAAATCATGTTAACGCATGCGAATGTGTAAATCCCACGCACACATTTTGTTTTTGTTTACCGTTTCGCAAAAGAGTATTTGAATGTTATTAAAATTTCGGAAGTTCAATTTGTTAATTTTTTTCCGAAATTCATACAGCTAAAAAGAACTGGTCTATGTTCCGTATCCGGTGCTGTTTCATTTTGATGTTCATTTAGTGTTGGTTCTGGCGCCATCGTGGGCGATGTTCAGCGGGAGTGAAGTACCCTGCCGGTGGTAGTTTTGACTGGCAACCATAAAGAAATGTGTACCGCTTGGCAACGTTTTTTTTTTTTTTTTTTTTTTTTTTGAGGTATGATAATGCGTCAAATATTGCAAATTGGAAATTTCAGAACTGTTGAACGATCCGAAATTTCTTGAATTTTCGATATAGTTATTTTCAGTGGCGGATTAACGTTAAGTGAGGCCCGGGGCGGTCTCCGAGTTTGTCCCCCCCCTTTTAAGATTATATTTTTAAACCGGAAATTACATTTTAAAGCTAACATTCATAACTGAAAAAAAAATCTGGAAAAATCTATTAAACTTTTTTTTTTCTTTACTTTTACATTTTGGTAAAATCAAAAAATAGTCTGCTTCGACTGGTTTGTAGAAAATTAGTAAATAAGTTTGCGTAAAACTAAAACTCATTTTATTTTGCTGGTACCGGCTTGCCCAAAGCATATATGAATTATGATAACATAACTCAGTACATTTAAAACTTTTAACTATCTACACTTCGCATATTAAAACATACTTAAACCACTGAACCTTAAACTTAAATTTGTTTTTGAAAGGAAATAGTTCATTCTGTTAGACACTTTTATTCAACGAAAACCTGTTTTTAGAGGAAAAATATTTCGGTACCTTTCGATTCCGTTTAAATCCACCTTGTAACCCCAGGGTTATTTTTTGCAACCCCATTTGAGATAGCAATCCAAAGATTGATAATCATTAGATTAGAGAATTACCAAATAATAATAATAATGATAGAATACTGATTTAAACATTTATAAAATAAAAAAAACTCTCGCTCAAGGTAAACTTATTTCCATTTTTAGTAAATTGCTTTTTAGTTTCTGGAACTTTTATGTGATTAGTTGTAAGGTATAATTTATGTTCTTTACACACATTTTATATATTTAAGTTTTTCTTCAAATTTCAATATTCTTTAAATTATAAGCACTTCTGACGAGCCAAGCACACAAATCCGATATACGTGGTCACAATAACAATAACAATATGTATTCCTGTATTCGATACAAGACGAAATATTTATGGAGAACGGAAGACATGTTTTTAGAACTATTAATTCTCCAGTTACTACAGGGGAAATACTAACTAAAATTATGTATCAAGTGTGATGTTTATGACAACTTTACGCAAGGGATATCTGCTTAAGATGGGTTGTGCCTTGGATGGAGGACTTTCTACGGGATTCTAACGCTTATTCGCAATACATCTGGAGAAAACAGACCAAAACTCCAGACCATTAGATCGACAGCCACATGACGGGGCTCAAACCCGAGATCTTCACATTTCAGCCGTCTACCATTTTGAGTGTCTTATCCACTCGGCCATGGTGGGGCTAAAGTTATGTATTAAGTATATCTTGTATTATAAAAATAACTTGAACTGCATTAAAGAGCTGATGATCTTTTTATATGCTTTTATTACCGTGTTTACTCGCATAACTATCGCCCTCGCGTAATAGTCGAATCCCTGAAATTTGAAATTTGAAAAGGCACAGTTTTACGAGATCTATAGCACTTATATGGCTTTCATTTCAGTTGTTCCGAAGTACAAGTTCAAACACTTTTTTAATTGCAAAGTACAAATTACAGCACAAGGACGGACAATTTTACATCCAAACCCAAAGCCGGGAGTCGAATCCGGTCCCAAAGGATGGTCGCATCCCTGTTTTGAAGAAGAAAAACTCATCAAAATATTTTCCCCGCATAAAAGTCGCAGTCACGTATTTGATCTTCATTTAGAAAATAGAAAATTATCAGCTGTACTCTTCCCAACTATAGCGCTACTGATGCCTTCAGTAGAGATTTATTATAAACTAGCTGAAGTACCCGTTCTTCGCACGGGAATGAATGGACTTTTTGATATTACGATTTGTGGTGATTACTATTCATTGTAATAAACAGATATAGCAAAGTGGATATCGCGTTATATTGTGTCCAATAATCATGCATACCGAATTGCAAGGCAATCGTTTGTACGGTGCAGAAGGCCATGCGGCGTAGCGCAATCTAGTGGCGAGTTTTAGCAAAACGGATACGGCGAAAATATTTTTCGCATTCAGATATCGATGTATACGAATTTTCATGACTATCGGCTGGACAGTCCTGAAGTTCATGTGTTGACGCGACATCTAGTGGCAAGTTATAGGAAAATGGATAGCGCCAAACTCTTCCCCGTGTTCAAATATCTATGTATACCTATTTTCATAGCGATCATTTGCACAGTCAAGAAGTGATACACTGCAGGGCCATCCAGTGGTTCAATAAAGTAATGATCTGCTACAGCGCCGTCAAGTGGCGAGTTATAGCAAAATGGATAACGCCAAAATATTCTCATTGTTCAAATAGCTATGTATACTGATTTTCATAGCGAACGTGTTCAACTATCTATGTATACCAATTTTCATAACGATCCTTTGCACAGTCAAGAAGTGATACACTGCAGGGCCATCTAGTAGTTAATTAAAGTAATGATTTGCTACAGCGCCGTCAAGTGGCGAGTTATAGCAAAATGGATAACGCCAAAATATTCTCATTGTTCAAATAGCTATGTATACTGATTTTCATAGCGACCGTTTGAATGGTCAAGAATTTGGCCTGCTGCAGCGTCATCTAGTGGCGACTTAAAATAATAATGCATTGCAGTGTCATCTAGTGGTGAGTAACATCAAAAGGAACGCAGTTAGAATATATTCTTCGTGCTCAAATGTGTAAGTATAAAAAATTTTTGCCGATCGGTCGAACGGTATAGAAGTTGATGCTTTTCAGCGCCATTTAGCGGCAAGTTACAGCAAAATGGATAGTGAAAAATATTCTCCGTGTTCTAATATTCGCGTGTACCAAATTTCATCGAAATCGGTTGGACGATATTCGCATAGCAAACGGCTAAACGGAATAGAATTCAACGTTGTGCTGCGGCACCAAGTGGCAAGTTAAGGAAAACGGATAGCATAAAAACCTTCTCCATCATAAAAGACTTAGGTGAACCAAATTTCATCGTGCAACGGTGCTCAACGGTTCTGGAGTTTTTCAACCTCATAAACACATACCAACATTCATTTTTATCTATAACCAGTGTTATTATATATACCAGTCTCAAATAAAATCCAGTTTCAAATCTAAGCCTCGCCAAAGTGCCAACATCCGCCATTTTGCAAGCGTTTTTTCAGGAAATCATTCGAAGCATTGACTTAGCAGCAATAATATATGGGAAATGGTTCGACCGCGAAAAAGTAAAGCAAGCCTTTATTTGAAAAGTTGAATCCCTTAATACAGCCGAATTTTTTAAAATTATCAACTATAACGTGTTTTATTCCTCATTACTCCGATGTACTAAATGAGAAGATTTCAATTTTCTGAAATTTGGCGGAATTCCCCCAACTTAAATCAATGTACTCATTTGGCGAGAATTCTGGAGATAGATCAATTGAAATCCCTTAATAACTGCATTATTTCTTCACGGATCATTAAAATTTAACGCTGTATTCTAATAAAACGTTTGCACTTGTTTTCAAAAATCTATTTCCTTAAGCTCTCAATAAATTGCGCCAAGCTGAAATCTGTGCAAACCGCTAGAACTCACTTTCACAAAATCGGCATTTGAGCCATTTTATTTTTTCGCCAAACTAAAATAATTTACCTATTAGCCTCGGAAATCTTCAATTCTTATTGTTTTGCGTGTAAAGCATTACATTCCTGCTCTGATTTCCCATGCACACGATATTATAATTTAAAAAAATAACCTTACGAATATAAACTAACAAAAAAAAAAATCATTATTATTCTTTTATTTTTACTTTGAGAATTTAAAACATTTTATTCGGCAAAATCGCCACACATGGCAACCACGATCCTTATTTCACACTTTTTTCACTACAGGGGTTACAATTACGGAAAGCTTTTTGCGTGAATAGCATAAAAAATCTCTTAAATTCCGGGAACGGGTGGACTTTCAAAGTTTTAAAGTGGACTACGATTTATTCTATATTATTTTACATATCTGTGCTAAATTTCAGGCCGATAGGTTCATTTTTGTGGATTTGTATACGAACGACATTTTATTCGGCAAAATCGCCACACATGGCAACCACGATCCTTATTTCACACTTTTTTCACTACAGGGGTTACAATTACGGAAAGATTTTTGCGTGAAGAGCATAAAAAATCTCTTAAAATCCGGGAACGGGTGGACTTTCAAAGTTTTAAAGTGGACTATGAGTTATTCTATATTATTTTACATATCTGTACTAAATTTCAGGCCGATAGGTCCATTTTTGTGGATTTGTATACGAATCAAATCCACAAACAAACAAACAAACAAACAAATAAACAAACAAACAAACAGAATTTCATTTTTATTTATAAGATTATGTTATTAGAATTCTTTGTCAAAATTTTCCCAAGGATTATTTGCGAATTTTATGTCTATAAAAATATTACCATAAGAAGAAAAATGCCTTTATTTTTTGTGCAACTGACGAACAGAGTATTCATAAGCAGCACATAATCTGTAAATATTTAGTAAGTTTTTAATTTTATTATAATTAGAGGTAGGGAAATTTCGTAAATAAAAATTCGAAATTCTTATACACTTAAAATTTATATTCAATGTTAATTAAAAGCATTGTTGCAATTTCAAAACATTTGACTGTTCTAGAGTCGTTCTTCTGTCCGTAACGACGACTTGACAATTACTAAAAAGTGATCTGTGTCTAAGCTATCAGTAGGCTCCAAATGCTCTGTAAAGCTGTTTCAGTAACGCTTGGAAAGGAGTATTTATTAGCTCACAATATATCCTTAACTTTGGGATCTTTATTCCTGTTCATTGACTGCAGCATAAAGCGATGAAGGGCCACACCATGGCACAGTGGTTATGTCACAGGAAATGATAGACGGCCAAAGTGTGAAAGTCCCGCGTTCGGGTCCCATCACGTGGCTGTCGGTCCAACGGTCTTCAGTTTTGGTAGGTTTTCTCCAGATGTTACGTGAATACGCGTTAGAACCCCTTAGAAAGTCCTCCTACCAAGGCACTCCCATCCTTGGCAGATCGCCCTAGAGTAGCGTTGCCATAATCACACGAACAAACATAAACAATGAAAGTCGGTGTACCCACCAATGAACTCATTTTGAGGAAGTAATCGGAAGGAAAAGAATTTTGAAACGAATTTCACAGAAACATTAAACATACGTTTATTTAACCCATTTATGCCTAGTGTCCCTTTTTTGGGACGGCATTTTCGCTATTGGTCGAAAACGTTTTTTATTTTTCCTAGCCTTTATTCATGAGTATCGATCCTCAACTCTACAAAATATTTTAACATGACAATGTAGGATGTTGATATTTTGATTTTTATGCATAATGATTTTAAAAGAAATCATCCCTTGTTCAAGAAGTTGACATCAGAAAATTATCTATTATTTCTGCTATCAGTAAAAATCGAAGAAAGTCGCAAAAATATCCAGGCACAAATGGGTTAAGGTGGTCATACTTGCAGCCAGGGGGGAAAAATAATTGACCAATGAGATAATAAGTTTCATTTATTGTGTTTAATTTCACATGTAAGGGAAGTTCATTGGAAGTTTTTTCAGATGCAGTTTTTAGCATTGTGTTTAGACCCAAATGCCCTGGCTTTGTTGTTCAAGAATTGTTTTTAAGCCTTCTAATTTGTTCCACAAATGGTGAGCAAGTGGGTAACTTAAATTTGCTAATTCGTTTATTAATTTCCTTGATTTCGGCAACAGCTAGGATATGAAGCTTTTTGAATCTTGCGTTTACTTTTGAGAGATTCTTTGTCTTAATTTTCGCGCCATTGGTTGCCGACCGCATTTGCGCTCTCGACTGGGAGACTTAAGCCAGGGCTTCCCAACGTGTGGTCCGCGGACCCCTTAGGGGTCCGCCGGCTCTTTCTAGGGGGTCCGTGACCACCTTTGAACAGCGGCTGCGGTTCCCAAGTGTTGACCCGCAGGTAGTTTAGTGCCGGTGCTCGACTTTCTGAAAACTCCGGGGGGGGGGGGGGTCAGCTGTGGATTTTTGCCTGGAAAGGGGGTCCGCCAGCTAAAAATGTTGGGAAGCCCTGACTTAAGCCCATATCAGACGCTTAAAAATGCACGTCAAACTACACAGACAACTAGTTTTGCGCGACTTGTTTGGCAGGGTAAAGGGTTATAATTTAGTTGCCGTACTTGGAGAAAATATGTGAGTATGGCACTCTGTATTTGGCGCACTATCTCGTGATTGGCGATTAGGGGAAAGGTTGAAGGTAGAATCGACAAAACATAAAATCAGGTGTGATAAAAAGAAAACGCATATCACACCACTGAAATTTTAATGAAATTTTGGACAAAGAATTGTTTTTATTTATATTAAAAGGGAAAATGAAATTAGAAATAACGATCTCTTTCTACAAGATAAAAAAAGTAAATAAATAAAGTATTAATTTTTGAAATGTGATTTAAGGTGTTCGAAAGCTTAATGCTTTTGAATCCCTATCACGTAATTGCCCTTGCCCTATGGACCTGTGAGGTAATCAGGGCTTGCTTTGAGGACTATGTGCGCTCTTTTGCTCAAAATTATCTTCGAAACATTTTCAGAATTATCATTTATTTACATAATGTTTTTAAAGCAGGGTCTTCAAATTTTTCTGTCCCATAAAAAAAAGTATTTACATACCTTCCGAAATCGTGAAAAAAATCTTTAATACCGCTTATTCTGTTTGCGCTGCATGGGGGCAACAATGAGGGCAAGGATTCCCCTTCAGTGACGAGCGTTGCTGACACGTATTGTCAAAGTATTATAGAAAATAGGGCTATCTTTTGTTGTGTTTATACTACACCATTACCAGATATGTGCAATTTTGGGCCCATGGGCCGTGCTAAAAGCTTCGGAATAATCTGTTACATAGGAAGGGTCACCCTAATTTAGGTTTGCCCCGGCTGACGCAGACACTAGTTGTTGCAATGCGTTTGTACAATAATGAAAACAAACGGTCAAAACACAAAACCACACACAGCTTAAATTATAAAAAAAATCTCACTCTAAATGAAAAAGGTGAATAATAAATAATTTAAATAAATGATATTTGTAATAAGCATTCAATACCCCTGCTGTAGAGTAGGGGTATTGTAGGTTCCCATACTGTACAGTATGAGAACATGGAGCACGTCCTTCGAAGATTGCTTTTACCGTCTTTACTCGCGTAACAGTCGCCCCCTCGTTTTGAAACAGAAAAAATCGAAAAAAATTTTCCTCGCCTAAAACTCGCAGTCACTTTTTACTTCCTTGTACGTAGTATAAGGAAGTAATGTGATCCCGAAAAATTTTGGGGGCCAAATTTCGACAAAAAAACCGATTTTGACTACCTCTAAATTTAATTAAAAAATTTTTTTCGATGCATCCTATCGTAGGCTAGCATGCACGATCATATTAACGCGTCTGCAACTCATTTTGACCAGCGGCGAGTCTGCTGTGGCCAGTTTTTCCATGCCGTCTGTACGTACGTATGTATGTAACTCGCATATCTCAAAAACTATTGGTCGTAGAATGTTGAGATTTGATATTTAGGATTGTTCTATGATCTAGTTGTGCACCTCCCCTTTTGGTGGCAATCGAATGGATAGTTTATCTACAGGACTGCCCAAAACATTCGAAATACATTACGCTCAATGGGCCGAAACTCATTAAACTCGCATATCTCAAAAACTATTAGGCGTAGAATGTTGAAACTTTATATTTAGGATTACTGTAACATCTAGTTGTGCACCTCCCCTTTCGATTCCATTCGACTGGATAGTTTATCTACAGAAGCGCCCAAAAGATTCGAAATACATTACGCTCTATGAGCCGAAATTCATCAAAGCGTTTTTTAGAGGTATTGGGCTATTTCAAACGACTCAGAAGTGATGTATGCTGTAAAGAGTTAGAAAATGAATTTCTCCATTAAAAAAGGTGTCTTTATCATTTGTAGTTCTGCTACAGGAACACTCAAAAGATTTCCAATACATTACGGTCAATGGCAATTTTAGGGGCATTCATCCATTTCAAGCACAATACCGTCCTACCACATAAGTTAGGTAATGTTCCGACCACGGTCACGTGCCTCCCTCAAGAACTATGCCAAAAGTCGCCAAGCTTGGCGACTTTTGGTGTACGTGTGTGCATATTTAACTCTCAAATCTCAAAAACTATTCTGAAATTTCATATATAAGAATGTTGTAACATCTAGTTGTGTATCTCGATTTTTGGTTCCAATCTACTGGAGAGTTTATATACAGGACCACCGAAAATAATTTTAGTACTTTAATGTCTATGGACATCTTCAATATAATACAACTGTAGACAGTCATTGTTTGGTACATGCCCAAAAACTCGCCGTCTGTCCTCGACCTTGGCGAGTTTTGGCGAAATATCGCCAAATTTGGCGATAGTCAGTTATTTGGTCCATGCCCAAAGTATCGCCATTTGTCATCGTTCTTGGCGAGTTTTGGCGAAATATCGCCAAATTTGGCGATAATCTGTCACTGTTTGGTTCATGCTTAAAATCTCGCCAAATTTCGTCGACATTGACGAGTTTCGCCGAAATATCGCCAAATTTGGCGCCAAAATTTTTTTCATATTTTGTATAACACTAAAACTTTAACCCGTAGATTTTTGAACTTTTGTATTTAGAAATATTGTAATATCTAACTGTTTTCCATATCTTTTTTGACAGCAATCGACTGAGAATTTATTTACAGGGTGAGCCAAATGACTTTAAATACATTGAGGTGTATGGATGCATTCAATTCATTGAAAGTCTGTGGTCAATGACTACTTTGGCTATCCCCAAAATCTCGCAGACTATCTCAAGTTTGTCGGCTTTTGGTGAAATATCGCCAAATAAAGTGTCAGAAGGAAATATTTCAAATTGAACTCAGCTTGGCGATATCGAAATATTTGTCTAGAAATCGCTAAACCTTACTATTATTGATATTTTATCTCTTTCAAACAAATAAGTTTAGAGGAAGTGCGTCGAAAATATTTTTGATCTAATGGACGTGCAAGGAAGTCATGTGTTGGACACACCAGATTTTTTGATTGTCATTTGTGTCTGTAAAAGTATTACTATAAAAAGATACAGGCCTCTTTTTTGTGTGTACAATTGAAGAAAAGATTATTTAATATTCGACAAATAAACTGGAAACATTTGGTCAGTTAGTTGTTTTATAATAATACCAGTAATGCTTTATTTAGCATTGGAGTTTACAATATTAAATATAGCAGATTTCTCCGCATAATAGTCGCACCTAGACTTTCTCCATGAAATACTGGCCAAAAAAAGTGCGTCTATTACACGAGTAAACTCGGTAATTGCAGTCCATAAGTACTTGTGCATCAAACCAGGAATTATTATTTTTATGAAGTAAAAAACTAAAAGACTAATAACTCTTTTAGAAAAAATTAGAAAATGTTATTAAAATTACAAGACGTTGTTGTCAGACCCAACGAATAATATTTTACATATATATAGAAAAGCGCAATATAAAAATGCATTTTCCTAATTGCATAAATTTAATTTTCAGCTATTTAAAAAATAGTAATAAAAATGCAATATATTATTCTTTTCAAAAGAAAAGGAAAAATAAATAAAGGAAGGAGATTTAATACTTCAATAATTCGGCTCAGTTTCAATACAGCTGTAAAATTCGCTTAATCGGCCATCTCCATAGGAGAATGCCAAATTGTCGCCATCGTTAAATAAGGAGTGCCCCTGATTGGCTGAAGGCAAAAAGTTGCCCCAACTCACACAACCTTTCCCATACTAGTCGGGAAAATTTGCGTGTGTCGAACATCAGTATCACACATGGGGTTTTCCCCAACTACAGGCGGTAAAACCGGTTGTCCTAGGTTGTCTGTGTAGTTTGTCGTGTATTTTTAAGCGTCTGATAAGGCCTTAAAGGCCTTATCAGACGCTTCATTGGGGAAAAAATAGCGAAGAAATTCCCAAGTTGGACACCTGGAACAATCTCCTTATCCCCAGCCTAAGTGATCCCCCCCCCCCGCCAAAATAAATAAATAAAAAGGAATATAATTTACAAAGAAAATAGTTATACCGATTGGATGTAGATGACAGATATATAACTGCAGCATCAAACAGCATATTATCAAAATCAAACTGTATTCCCCGATTTTGTTATCATCAGTTTTCTGAATTGCCTCCCACTGCGGAAGCAAATTTAAAGACATATTCCTGTAAAAAAAAAAAAAAAAAAGGAAAGGAAAAAAAAAAAAGAGGGGAAAAATAGTTATATTGATTTTCAGACCCCAGGATTGGGGACCCCGGGCGTTCACCCCACCACGCTTCCCTATTTCTATGACACGTTCTCGAGGGGTGTCTTATGAACTGTTTTTGATACTAAGTTACTAAAGCAGCATTATTTGTCTATAAAAGATGTTCCGTAAAAAAAGAATGCACTTCATCCACACATTCGCACGTGATCCATAGCACGAACATAACGAATCGAAGAAACTCAGTTTGATTCGGGACGAGACAGGATTTAATACGGAACTCCATTATAATAAGCTAGTAAAGCTTGTGTCCACAATCCAAAACCTTATTCACATACCTTAAAATTAAACGTGGTAGCTGCTACTGGGCCCTAGCTAACCAATCATGTAATGACGCAATCATGTAATGATAACAATCATGTAGGACCTCAATCATGTAATGACACAATTGTCTATTGTAGAAAGGTGTTAAGTGTTTCTAGAAAATTCTTGCTTATCTTGGACAATTCTCTAAAACGTTTGCGTCGGTCATTGATTTTGAGTATCGTGGAAATAGTTTCGCCATGGAATTAAAAGAATCGTGCAAAACTTTTGTAGCTTCTCAATATTTTGATTATAAAAAAAGTCTTTTTATGTAAAAAATAATTTACATACAGGTCCCGTACCATAACAGGTTAGGTTCTCCTAAGACATTAGGAGAACCTAAGCACTGTTCGGGGCCCCTATACAGTCATATCCTGCTGACCCATATATATGTATAGTCACTAGAATTTTTCAGATTAGAACTTAAACTCTCTTAATAAATCCTGGGCCCATGGAAAAAAAAAAAAAAAAAAAAAAAAAAAAACTTGAGAGGGGGGACTTTAAATAAATTTTCTAGAGAGGGGCAAATTTCACATTTGTAACAATTTCATTTCTGATTTTGCTTTTTGGCGCAGTTCTGTTTTACATCCTAGATAATACACTAAATCTCTAGGGGGGGGGAGGCAAGTAACCTACCTTGAACCCCACTTTATGGGCGTCTTTGTAGGGGCCCCTAGGTCGAGGCTCCCTATATAGTCATACCTAGCTGACACATTTATGTATAGTCACGAGAATTTTTTGTGACTAGAACTTAAAATCAAAAATGTGAAACTGGAATCTAAACTTTTCTAACAATTTCGGGGGCCCTTATCAGTCGGGGCCGGGGGTGGACTGCCCCCCCCGTTAGTCCGCTACTGGTTATTTTTTAATTCTAGCTACTGTGTGACGTACACAGATGAATGTATAGAAATCGCTTGCTCAATTTGACGTCACTAAGCTGTTAATTTGCGTTTACAGCCACAAAAAATTATAAAATAAAAACTTTTTAACAAAAAAATTAAACCTCCGAAAAACTCAAAAGCAAAAAATAATAAACCTTTTCTTAATTAACCTTAATAACTAAGTTCTTAAACTAATATAAGAATACCTAAGTAATTTTGAGTAATAAACATTGACATTCCAAAAAATGCGCTCTCCGGACGTCGCTCACGATCAACGAGCTTTCGCAGAAATGCAGAGAGGTCTACTTTGTAATACACGACTCAAAATCTGTGTGTGAACAATAAATTACTCCTATTAATAATAGAGATTTAGCCAATTTAGTGATCTTTGTTCATTGGTTGTTTGGCACCGACTCAAAATTACTTAGGTATACTTACCCAGCAAACACACAACTGCCCGCAAAATGACGGCCGGGTACCCGTCGTGCTGGCGAAGTGCCGTATACCGGGAGCAAGATAGATTGCCATCGTCTGGAAGTCACTGGAGTACCAGTGCCTGAAAAGTGCATATGCGCCGGTACATAACTCGTAACGGCGAACTGCCATGTGTCTGTGACATGCACAAAAAAGTTAACGGCGTGGTACTGCTTAAAATGTACCGGACCAGCACTATTTGGCAGTAATGGGCCTGCATATATTTCGTAGTGTTGGCATAAAATTTCGTTATTTTAATTAAATAATATTGTTTCACATTCATACGGTGTAGGGGGGTGGGGCAGTGGCGGATCCAGACATTTTTTTTTGGGAGGGGCTAAATTTTTTTTAAAAAAGCTTATTTCACCCAATCAAAATGTACTTTAATTCAAAATTTTAGTCTAAATCAACGTGCATGCTTTTGGGAGAGGCTAAGTAATAAAATATGATCATTTTAGCATTTTAAAGTGTATAATAAAGCAGAATGTTACCCTTCAGCAATCTTTTGGGGGGGGATGAAGCCCCCTAGCCCCTCCCCTGGATCCGCTACTGGGGGGGGGGTGTAAGGGGAGAAGTTCATATTGTGCCTTCAAATATTTTAGTACTAAAAACTAAAATAATACAAACGAGTTCAGTATGCTATAAAAATATTTACTATACCGACAGTGTAACCTCCACTCTGTATATGACAGTATATAACCCCTACTATGTACAGAGTTATGAATTTTAATCTTAACATTTTTATAATTTATATTAATATTTTACGATTTTGCTAAACTTTTCCTGAAAAACATATTTGGAGACTTTTTTCTACGTTAAGCCCCTTTTAAAATCTACCGAATTAGGGTGCAGAAATATGTTAGAGAGTATTACACGAAGACCAGTCAGGGTTTTGCATGAGAGCTCAGCTCCTGTAGTCTTTCTTTCTTCAGAGAATTTTAGATTGAATTAAAAATTTTAACAGCTTACATAATTGCTTCTATTGACATTTTTTATTCAATTAAATATAGCAGTGGTAAAACAAAAGATAAATATAAATTAGGTAATTAATGCTGTAAAGAGTTAGAAAATGAATTTCTCCATTAAAAAAGGTGTCTTTATCATTTGTAGTTCTGCTACAGGAACACTCAAAAGATTTCCAATACATTACGGTCAATGGCAATTTTAGGGGCATTCATCCATTTCAAGCACAATACCGTCCTACCACATAAGTTAGGTAATGGTCCGACCACGGTCACATGCCAAACTCAAGAACTATGCCAAAAGTCGCCAAGCTTGGCGTATTTTGGTGTACGTGTGTGCATATTCAACTCTCAAATCTCAAAAACTTTTATGAAATTTCATATATAAGATTGTTGTAACATCTAATTGTGCATTGAGGTTCCAATCGACTGGAGAATTTATTTACAGGACCACCGAAAAGAATTTCAGTACTTTAATGTCTATGGACATCTTAAATATAATACAACTGTAGACAGTCATTGTTTGGTACATGCCCAAAATCTCGCCGTCTGTCCTCGACCTTGGCGAGTTTTGCCGAAATATCGCCAAATTTGACGATAGTCAGTCATTTGGTCCATGCCTAATGTATCGCCATTTCTCATCGTTATTGGCGAGTTTTGGCGAAATATCACCAAATTTGGCGATAATCTGTTATTGTTTGCTCCATGCTTAAAATCTCGCCAAATGTCGTCCACATTGGCGAGTTTCGCCGAAATATCACCAAATTTCTCGCCAAAAATTATTTCGTATTTTGTATAACTCTAAAACTTTAACCCGTAGAATTTTGAACTTTTGTATTTAGAACTATTATTGTAATATCTAACTGTTTTCAATATCTTTTTTGACAGCAATTGACTGGGAATTTATTTACAGGGTGAGCCAAGTGACTTTAAATACATTAAGGTGTATGGATGCATTCAATTCATTAAAAGCCTGTGGTCAATGACTACTTTGGCTATCCCCAAAATCTCGCAAACTATCTCAAGTTTGTCGGCTTTAGGTGAAATATCGCCAAATAAAATGTCAGAAGGAAATCTTTCAAATTGAACTCAGCTTGGCGATATCGAAATATTTGGCTAGAAATCGCTAAACCTTACTATTATTGATATTTTATCTCTTTCAAACAAATAAGTTTAGAGGAAGGGCGTCGAAAATATTTTTGATTTAATAGACGTGCAAGGAAGTCATGTGTTGGACACATCAGATTTTTTTTTTTTTTAAAGCTAACAGCAACTTTAAAAAAACTAAACTTTTTTTAAAGCTTTTTTTTTAAACAACAGCTACTGAGCTTTCGGAAAACATTATAATCTTTTTTTTTTTTAAATCGTGCTATAAAAATAAATGTATTATATGTTCTGTTATATATATATGAAGTTTTTTAAATTTATCATTTTATTCAATCCTTCTTAAATGAAGCTAAATTAAGCATGTTTATTTCTTAACTACAAAATCATTCAAAAATGTTACTACTTTGGGAACTAAAATTGAGAAAATGGCTACTAAACCGATGACTTTTTTTAAGTCTGTGATGTTACTAGATACATATTTGAGTGTATAAAAGTACTTTCCTCCATATTATTTGAATCATGCAGTATACAACAGATATAGATACAGAAAATTTCTTTTCAGAATAGCTAAGATTTAAAAAATAATTTGATCTAAACAAAATGTACAAGAAAGCAAAATGTTACCCTAAAGTTATTTGTGTAATCATAGTACAATTTTATTTATTATTACTTCCTGTAAGATTTTGATGAGTACATACGCACACACATATATATATATATATCAACCATAAAGTATTATAACTCATTTATAAAATCTCTAACTCTGAAATATTGAAATTAAACTGTTTATAAATGATTTTATGTTGGTTCTGTAATGTGTTACCGACTTTCTCACAAAAAAATCTTTTGCGACTGCAAATTTGTAAGAAAATTGCAGTTTATGAAAACTGCACACAATTCACTAATGATAGGCGCACATAATTTGCAAACGACTGACCAACGGATTTTGCTGTTTTTTATCTTTCATTTAGGTTGTTTTTTATCTTTCAAAATGTTACCCTTAAGGAATGTTTTTTTTTTTTTTTTTTTTTCTGGGTGGGGGTGGGGATTGATGAATTAGCCCCCTACCCCGAATCCGCTACTGGCTCATATTTTAATTATGGCAGCATTACTGTTAATAGGCACTAATCCGGTACCGTACCATTACATTGTAGTCACTGTTAAGGTACCAGGCCAGTGCCTTTATGTTTAATAATAGCCGGCACCCGGCCGTTTCATTTCGGGCATTATAAACTTAATGGGCCAGTGCCTTTATTGTGAGTAACGGCCGGCACATGCAGTATGCCAGCAGAGTGCCGTTGCCTTCCCAGGCTTCTGGCCAGGTACTTCTCGGGCGACCACTTTTGGTACGATTCAGTTACTTTTTGCAGTGCCGGGCCGGTACTGGACGTAAAACAGAAAGGCACTGGCAAGGTACTCCGCCAGCAGGTGTGTGTTTGCTGGGTAGAAGAACTGGTCTCTGTTCCGTATCCGGTGCTGTTTCATTTTGATGTTCATTTAGTGTTGGTTCTGGCGCCATCGTGGGCGATGTTCAGCGATGGGCAATGCATCGTGGCGATAACATCGTGGGCGATGTTAGTTTAAGAACTTAGTTATTAAGGTTAATTAAGAAAAGGTTTATTATTTTTTGCTTTTGAGTTTTTCGGCGGTTTAATTTTTTTGTTAAAAAGTTTTTATTTAGTATTCATTTGGCTGCAGCTCACCATTAGATGGCACTGCATCTGCAGCACATTTTTATTTAACTCGCCACTACATAGCACTGCAGCAATCAACTTCTTGATCGTTCAACTGAACCGCTCTGAAAACTGGAATACATACATATTAGAACACGGAGAATATTTTCGCATTATCCATTTTGCTATAACTCGCCCTTTGATGGCGCTGTAGCCAAAGTCTGATCATAGGTAGACGGTGCCCCGAGGCAAGAGGTTATTTTGGGGCCCCTCAGGGGCGTAGCCAAGGGGGGGTTAGGGGGGTCATAACCCCCCCATGAGAATTTTCTTGCCATACAAAATATATATTCTTCACTACATTATCACACACACATATACATATATATAAGTTGTAGTAGTCGTAACCCCCCCCCCATGAAAACTTTCTGGCTACGCCCCTGGGGGCCCCTATACTATCACAAGCATTTTAACTTATTTTTGTTTGCTGTTGTATTTTCCCGACATAAAAATAAAACATTTTTAAAGAATGCTAAAATTGAATTAAAAATTACCTATGTTCTTATACTTATTTAGAACAAGACTATGTATTTAAAAGTGATTTTAATATTCTTTTAGTCCGTTTGTATTATTAGCGCATGCGTGCGCTAATTCAAGGAATGACAGTTGCGAGGCACAGGAGCAAAGTTTCTCACCCCAGAAAATTTTCCTGGTACACCAAAAAGTTCGAATTTTTTTTTACTTCATGAAGAAAAAAATGTTAACTAATGGATATTTTGTGATAATCATATACACTGTCTACCAATAAGTATTTGGACACCTGTGATAGAAAAGAAAAACTATATTCAAAATCAATAGTTGGTAGAGCCTCCACGAGAGGCAATTACAGCGTGAACCCTCCGGGGCATACTTTCCACAACTCTTTGTATTACAGCTAGTGGTATTATCTTCCACTGGGCTTGGAGTAGACATAGAAGTTCCTTCACCGATTTTGGACGGGTAGTGCACCCCTTAATTCGGCGATCCAATTCGTCCCAGAGGTTCTCGATAGGGTTCAGGTGTGGGCAGGCCAGTCCATTTGATGAACTCCATTGGCACCATACCAAACCTTGTTTAACCTCGAAACACGACAACTGGCATTCTCGTCCTGAAAGTAACATGGATCCAACCCTTAAAACTGCCACAACGTAGGAAGCACATTGTCATCCAAAATAGTGCAGTAGGCATCGGCGTTGAGCTTATCATGAATGGGGACCAAGGGTCCCAGTCCATACCAGGAGAAACACCCCCAGACCATAATTCCACCTCCGCCGAACTTGACTGTTGGCACAATGCATTCTGGCAGGAGACTTTCTCCAGGCAGACGCCAGACCCAGACCCTGCCATTCGAACGCTAAAGGGTGAACCTTGATTCGTCGCTCCAAAGAACCCGTTTCCACTGATCTACGGTCCAATTTCGATGTGCTTTGCACTACATTAACCGAGCAGAGCGGTTGGACTTTGTGATCAAAGGCTTATGGGCAGCAGCACGACCATGAAAATCAAGCAGATGTGCTTCCTTACGGATGGTATTCATTGAAACAATACTCCCGGATGCCTGTTGAAACTCCTCGCAGATGAGGGCCATCAGTTGGTGCGGTTCTTCCGAATTTCTCTGGACAGCACTCGTCGGTCTCTATCTCCCAGTTTCGTTGGTCTGCCGACTCGGGGCACATTCCGACAATCACCGCTCACCTTCCACTTCTTAATCACAAGGCCACTGTCGATTTTGGGTACTTCAGATCGCTAGATATGTCCCTTAAGAATCGGCCACATTTGTGATACCCGATAATTATGCCTTTGTCGAAATCAGAGAGCTCAGAACTGCGCGGCATCTTGCATGCGACTAATGCCGATGCTGTTTCATACACGATATATACCAGCGGAGGCTGTGACGTACCTCAGGACCGCAGATATCGTCATTTGCATAGGTGTCCAAATACTTATTTGGTAGACAGTGTATATGGCCATACCACACGTTTTCAGAAACTCCTTGTTTATTGATCCACAAGTCTTAAAGACCATTGAATTATAAGAACAGAAAATAAATGTCTAAGTCCATTTATTGTTAAAATTATGCTACAGATATTACAAAGGAAATTTAGTTGCAAAAAATTTATTATTGCAGGATATATATGAATCTATAATAATAAAAATGAATGTTTGTAAATCTGTCTGTCTGTATGTGTGCGGTCTCCAGACAAACCTACTGCACGCAAAACTCTGAAAATTTGAATATATAAGCCCATGAGTCTGATAATGTGCACCTGAGAATCAGAATTTTAAAATTTTAATTACTTTTTTAATTATTAATTAAAAACCGTTTTCAGGATGCCATGCTCGGCGAGTTTCGCCAGCATGGTACTGTGAAACAAAATCGCATGCATTGGAAAACATGAAATGGCACGGAAATTTAGTCAGTTTTGCGCCAATCTATATCAATAAAAATGAATGTCTGAAAATCTGCATGCGTGCGATGTCCAGAAAAAACTACTGGACGCAGAACTCTGAAAATTCGAACATATGAGCCCATTCCTTCGGTAATGTACACCTGAGGCTCAGAATTTTGAAATTTTAATTACTTTTTAAATTATTAATTAAAAACCGATTTTAGATCGTCATGTTTGGCGAACTTTGGCCTCATGAAAAGATTTATGCTGGAAGTGAGTGGTAACCGCAAAAGTAAAAAACCGTTTTTTACGTTGCCATGCTTGGCGAGTTTCGCCCGAATGCTACTATAAAACAAATCGTTTGCATTTGAGAAGCATGAAATGGCACGAAAATTTCATCAGGTTTACACCAAATCTATCTATCTCTATAATAATAAAAATGAATGTTTGCAAATCTGTCTGTGTGCGGTCTCCAGACAAATCTACTGCACACAGAACTCTGAAAATTTGAATATATAAGCCCATGAATGACGATAATGTGCACCTGAGAATCAGAATTTTAAAATTTTAATTACTTTTTTTAATTATTAATTAAAAACCGTCCTAAAACGGAAATTTTCTTACCCTGTGTTACAAATTTTGGGAGCAACCCGCTGTTCTGGGGTTTAAAATTCGTATTCTATGCGTTAAATAGTTAAATTTTGCTTTTTGTTGCATTGATATGTAATGTTCTGGAAATCTCGGGTTCTATGGGTCGTAGGTCTTCGAAAACCTAATTTTGGGGACTTATTTTTAGCGCCAAATTTGGCGATATTTCTTTATTTGGCGCTTTTTTCCTAATGGGGCCTTTTATGAAATTTTTTTATGGTATTTAATACGTTTAATGGCCTAACATTTCCTAATTTTCAGAAATTTAAATCGAAAATTGCGGATTTTACATGATAATTTGTTTAATTGGATGAAATATTTAATAACTCAAGCAATTTTAAAGCAAATTATATGTTTATTTTTCTTTATCTATATCTATTCCTTTTACAATACCTGGCCAATATTTTTAAAAAATTACTTAAAAACTGTGGTTTAAAAAATTATTTTGTGAAAAATTGTTCTGCCATTCGAATACTATGCGAAACTCCATTTCCGTTTTTTCAAATGGGAGAAATGTGTGACGTCACAGCAGTGAGTTGTTTTTAGTAGTGCGTTTGTAAGTACGTACCTGAAACTCTGGAACTATTATCTGCACATTCTGTTATATAATTGCGGCTAGAGTACTAATCTGGAGTTGCAGTTTACATGTCAGATTTTGTAAATGGCATAATTTAAGGGGTTCACGGGCAACGCCGTGCGGGTCTGCTAGTATATAATAAATCATGATAACAATAAATCGGGAGATTTTGGGGCCCTTATTTTTCCGGGGCCCCGGGTATTGCCCAGCATGCCGGTGTGATAATGAGGCCCTGGCTGTAGCGTATTATTTCTTTAATTCACATAGATATTTGAACATGAGACTATTTTGATGCTATCCAGTTTGCAATAACTTTGACAGTAGATTGCGCAGCGCCGAATCATCTAAACCGTTCAAACGATCGCCATGAAATTCTATATGCATGATTATTGAACACAGATAATATTTATGCGATATCCATTTTGATATATCTATTTATTATGATAAATAGTAATTAGAACAAACCTTAGTATATAAAAAAAAAAATACATTCGTTTTCGTGCGAAGAACGGGGCCTTCAGCTAGTTTATTATTAAAAGCTATATTTTATATGTGAAATTGATATAAGAAATTTGGCTTGTACTTTAATCCGGCAGAGAACGAGTTTTAAATATACGATTCAGATATGCATCACTATGCAATTAAGGGATAAGGTATCGTGATATTTGAGTTACAACAATCTCGTATTGGTGTAGTAATTTAAAGTCATTTTTAAAAAAATCATGCTTGTCCACTTTCTATACCGAAATAATACAATTCATGTTGGCAACCATTGGGTCCTGCTAATCAAACAGAACAGAAATGTGTTTCCATTTTTTTTTTTTTTTTTTTTTTTTTTTTTTTAAATATAACTGCACAAAAATGTATTCATTTAGCTTTAAATTTAAATTTATTCGCTTTCAAATTTCAATACTGCCTTTTAATCTCAAATAATTTCTTTATGAAATGACAGAATCAGTTTCTCTTAATTTTGCGCCGATTTATTCCTGTTCCTTTGGAGGAATTTCTTCATAGTTTCTTAGTATTTTTGTACAGAAAAATGTTTCCTATAGAAAACAAACGTGAATACTTGAAAAACGCAAAAATGCGATTTCAAGAATATTATACAAATTATGAGAAACTAATTAAAAAGTTCAAGTATTTAGATTCGCAGCCTTCTCACGGAACTTTAGATGAAATCAATCCTATTGCTCACAGCAAGATTCCACTTACATATGATGGAATGCAACTGCAAGATTTGACATCAGATGTTGAAAAGGAAGTGGAAAAATATGACGATTCAAGCTTTGTAGATGTAACTGGTTCAGCTTCAACTATAGTGCTTTCAGAAAAAGAAACATTTTCAAAAAACTATAAGCGTATATCAAACAGAGAATGCATTCCTATTAACGTTGTCAACATACGTATAGCATCAAGAGAAAAACCGCCGAAAAAACAGCCAAATATAAAGGTGGTTCAAAAAGGAAATTTTTTTGAAATAATAGAAGACTTGTAGAAACAGATATATTTCAACAAATTAAGTTTGCAGATACTGAGATATTTTAAAAATAAATACTTAAAACTAGTTTGTAGGTTGGGTTGACTGCAATTTAACCACCACACCTTGGTGACATCGATTTGGTGAATCCAATTACATTAATTCTTGCAGTTAAAAGATAAATGATCGTCAAAACATGAAGTATTATATACGAGGGTTGCCTTTTAAATTTCTACAAAAAATAGAAAGAAAAATAATTTTGGGGGGACAAACTGTTTTATTGCTTTTCAACATATTTGCCCTTATATACTTTTCCACCCGTTCAAACCAATTCTTGAAACAGTTTTTTCACTCTGAAATTGATATCTCGAAACTTGGTTTTAAAAGGTATCAAAATATCTTGAGGTGATGAAAATCGCTGCCCACGCATTTTTTGTTTGATATAAGGGAACAAGAAAAAGTCGTTAGGCAACAGATCAGGAGAACATAGGCAATGAGACATTAATTTGATATTTTTATCTTTCAAATAATCAATTGTTTTACGTTCTGTGTGGGAGCTGCCGTCATGAAAAATGATGGGTCGATTTTTGTTGTTTTTCCTGATTTCGTTGACGACTTTTGACAAACAAATTTCTGTTTACCATTTAGCGTTAACAGTTTTTTGGTCCTCTAAAGGAATGGTTGCGATATGTCCTATAAAGCCGAAGAAACAAGAAAGCATTTTCTTGGAAGTGCTTGATGAACGAACAACTTTCGTGGAATTCGGTTCATCTGGAAACACCCAAACAGTAGATTTTTGTTTAGTTTATAGCTCATATGAAAATATCCAAGTTTCGTCACCTGTAACGATGTTGTATACGGATTTTGCAGTTCCCAATTGGAATTTTTTTAGCATTTTCTTACACCAATTTGCACGAGCCTCTTTTTGAGCTTCTGTCAAATTGTGCGAAATCCATGTGGAACAAATCTTTTGGTACTTATGTATTATTCCGGCGGTCATTCCCGCCAAACTTTTTTTTCGTCAAATGTGCTGACAAACTGCTGACAATCGTATTCCAAACCATCAATAATTTTATGTGCCCGGCATTTATCTTGGCAAAAAATCTCTCGTCTTGGCGGACCGCAGAGATAATGCGTAAGTACCGTTTCGTAACATAATTAAACATGCGAATATGAATACTTATTAGCATTTCAAGTAAAGATTTATCCAATTTTCGATGTGATGATGCACCACACACTAGAATCAAGGAACAATCACAATGTTAATCGAAAAGTAGGAAAAATAATGAAAAAAAATTAGGAAAAAAGGAATAGTACAATCCCTATATGACTTCCTTGTATGAACATAAAATTGTAAAAATTTTTGATGCACTTCATTCAAACTTATTTCATTTGAAATTGAGATATAATTTAAAATTAAGGTTTGGCATTTTCTTGCCAAATATATTAGATATCAATAAGCTGAGTGTTATTGCTTGTATTACTTCATTCATAATTTGTATCTTGTCGCCAATCCGCTTCTGGCAACCCTATCGATGGGTTCTGGGTGGCAGTAGCGCAGCCAGAAATTTTTTTTAGGGGGGGTCCAAATTACTCGGACTCGGGAGATCAGACCCCCCCTCCCCTTAAATGATCATGTTGCTGTTCACAGGGCCCCCGTAAATGACACCCATATAAGTTTTTCTAGGGGTGGGGGGGGGGGGGGAGACTGGTCGTCTCAGACAGGCACTCAGCAGTCATCCCTTCCCCGGAAGAAATGTTTCACGAATTTTACCTTTACAGAAAACATTTGAAATTTTACCCTCAGGCCCCCAGAAAGCGCAGAATCAGTGGGAATACCTATATTCTCCCCCCCAGTGGCGGACTTTGCTCTTGAGAGGCCCGAGGCGCAACTCAATTTTGAGGCCTCCCCTCCCTCCTCAAAAAAAAAAAAAAAAAAAAAAAAAAAAAAAAATCACTAACTCTAACTCCTTTACATTATTACTAATTATTTTAAAATGCTTTAATTCCTTTTATATGTGGTTTATGTCTACAAACCAGGGCCTGACTTTCACTATAACACTTTTGTGTCCAGGGCACTTTTCAGATTTTGTGTCCTTTAGCTGGCTCAATTTTTGTGCCCCTGTATATCGTGTTAAACTCAATTTTTTGGCTTATTTCTCTGTGTGCCCAGGGCACGAGCACCAAGTATCCGTCCGATAGTCAGGGCTTGCTACAAAAGGAGTATTAAAATTTTAAAATAATTTTTATGTTTATAGATTTGTTCATCTTAAAAAACATTTTTTATCTCAATAATTTTTGTACTACGTTTCACTTTTCATGATTAACACTAAATAAACACCAGCATACGTCTAAGTATAACCCAGCAACTGCAGTTTTATATTGATTATTTTTCACTGTTAATTAATTACGTCAAATTACTTTTTATGGACCACTGGCAAATGTCTTGTTTCAGTCATGAAAATTTTAACTGCAGAACAGGTACTTTTGAAGGTCAGAACAAGGGAAACTTGATCAGAAACATGACTTTGACATCACAAAGTTCAGAAGAATTCTTTACTTGGATAAAATGAACCAAAAATTTAACATTCCTTCAAGAACATATATTTATAAATATTTAAATATATTCATAAATCTCCCGTTTGGAACTGCAAAATTAAGCAGTTTAAAAGTAAACTTTCTGTTTAGTCTAATTTTTGTCTTTATTCAAAAACTGTCAATAAGTTTAGGACTATTAATAATGAGTAATTAGGTATGAATAATATACACACATTATTCTATATTTTAAATAGAATTTAAAAAAACTACAAGAGAAATTTTAAAAAATTAATACTTTAAGTAGTTAAAGTACAAAAAATATTATTGACTTAAAAATAAATTCCACTTTATAATGGGTAAATGGGTATGCTCTAAGCTTCGGTCCTAGGTTTATTATTAATCTTTAGCATTTTCATCTGCGACTATAAAATACATGCCGTATTTATAATATAGTTATCATAAATATTTTCTAGTTGAAAACAAAAAATTAAATTAATCATCATTTGTTTTTTAAGTTTTTAATTAACTGTGTATGACATTCCAGTTCAAAATTTGTCTATCGATTTTAACCCACTATCATCCGATCGAGCTGAAACTTTGCACGCATGTGAAATTTCGGTGACTCTAAGAATTGCTTTCTTTAATTTTTCAATAATTTTTTTTTAACTATCAAATATCTTCCCCCAATCCCCCCCTAAAAAAGTGTTATCGCACATGTATGAGCTCATATCTTTTTAATTATTGGTCGGCAATTTTTTAGCATTGCATACTCGGAAAGTTTCGATTCCAAAAAAAGATAAAATCGGTTATCCCTAGCTTAAATTTTTAATTTGTGATTTTTCGAAAGAAGATAAATTATTGTTTCCAATTTCTTTTACATCGTGACAACCAACAACAATTATATATTCTAGGTATATTTGAAAATTTCACTGAATACAGAGTGTCCCTTCCTAAATCATTTAAATGAAGAAAGGCTGAAAAATATAAAATATTTAATTTTTGACAAATTTTTCAATCTCAAGCTGTAGAATAAAGCGGTTCAATCTTTTCTCTTTTAAAATGAGAAATATTCTTATCAGACTGTACACTTTTTAATTTGGGGGTGGGGGGCGGCAATCTATAAAGCAGGTGTATTTGAATGTCCTACTGCAATACCAGCTACTGAGCCGCAATCTGATTCAGTGCGGCCCAACCAGTGGCTGAGCGCATAGCACTCTAAACTGGGAGACAGAAGGTGCCTGGTTCAAAACCAGGTCGCGTCCGCCAACCTAACCGTTAGGAATTTTCCGTGGTTTCTTCCAAAACTTAGCGTAAATAGGGGTTAGAATCCCTTAGAAAGACCCCCCAAGGGGAGCACCCACACCCATCGGCATAGATCCCACTTGTAGATAATTGGCCATAATCCCCCAACCCAACCCAGCTAATTGATTCCGGATAGGAAAAAGGCATAGGGACCCTCTGCACCTGTATTTTTTTGGATAAAATATAGTAGGCAAATTAAAACAATGCAAAAAAATCTAGGAATTTTTCTTGGGAATAATGGACAGTTGAGGGCCCTAAAATTCCAAGGAATGTTGCATGAAAATACCAGGAACTTTATTGAACAGCCCAGGAAAGATCCACTGAATTGCATATTGTTCAGTAAAGTTCTTGGTATTTTCGTGCAACTTTCCTTGGAATTTAGGGCACCTCAGCTGCCTATTATTTTCAAGGAACACTACTGGAATTTTTTTTAAATTATTTTTTATTTTTACAATTCTAGTCATTTTTAAGTGAACTGCCTGTTTTTTAAGGTAGTGAGACCACTATTCGGTTAGGTGACGGGTTGAACGAAACAGTAAAGTTTTCAAAGGGAAATGTATACTTTCTGTATAGTATTTGTAAGTCTAACTTATCCTTATTTCCAAGGAACGTTTCTGGATATTTTTACAGTGAAATACGGAATTAAAGCATCAATTACTTATAAACTAAAAGTATTCGTATTATAGTTTAGATTATGGTCCAATGCGAGGAAAGGGAGTCACCAAAGAAAAGATTGTTCAAAAACGCTTTCTACTCTAGAAGCAATCCTGAAACTATGAACAATGTCTCTTGAACAGATATTTACATATAGTTTTTTTCTTTCTGAAAACCGAATTTGGAGGCCCCTTAGAAATATGAGGCCCGAGGCGCGCGCCTCATGCGCCTATTGGGAAATCCGCCACTGTCTCCCCCTTTTGGCAAGCCAGCGTATAGCCAGGGGGATATAGGGATTGATATCCCCCCCCCGACACTTTGGCATAAATTTAACGTTAGTTGTTAGACTTTTGTCTTGCAGAAATTTCAATTGTTCGGTGTAGTGCAAATCAATCAAATAACGTTTGCCATTATAAAAATGTATTATTGTAATAAAATTGCTAGTTATAAGCTTTTATATATTCTTATAAGAAAAACGAAAGAACTAACGAAAAACTGTAAGCCTCTAATCGTTAACGACCACTTTTCGAGATGGTGGAGTTCTTTGTTTCTTAACACTAAATAAAATACATTCAGGTGTTCTAATTCTAGTCCTATGTTCATATTTATTCTATTCATTAAAAAGTATCTCTCCTCTTTTAAAAACCTTTTTAATAAAACATAGCTCTAATAAATACACACAAACTCCGCATATCGTGTACTCTTATACAAAATATATCCAAAGAAAAATACTGAAAAGAAAAATTAATAAATCCCGTTCAAATTTTAACTAAATAGAAATTGTAAAATATTATTTATATACAATTATCATACAAACATGAAACATGTCAATTGAAGAAATTCATTATTGAAGAAATTAATTCACAAAATTATACATCAGCTCACATACATAGATTGTAGGTCTATTCAGGGACGTAGAAAGTAGGGGAGCTGGGGGAGCTGTAGCTGAAATATTTCCCTGAAATATTTTAAATGGGCCCAGTACACCCGTGAGAAATTCTCCCATGTTTATGGTACATTGTTTACCTCAAACCTGATTTCAAAAATATAGTCTACTTTTTCTAGGAAATTCACACAATATACCGCAAAGAGTCAAAAGCCAAGAGCCAAAAGAGCAGCTCTCCATATGTATTCGATACTTGGCTAAATATTTGTTTTTCGCATAGTTTGTAAAAAATAAGAAAAATTACTCAGCCTGGACACTCCGACTTGCCTAACTATACAGTCATATTTTGAAAGATTTATTACACCGAACGTTTAAATTCATGTACTAAATAAAGCTCTTTTTGGGGGGGAGATAAAGGTGATTTAAAACGGGGACTGTTTTGAAGAGAACTCTTCCCCAGTGGTCTTTAAAAAGGAAGATAATAAACAAGTAGTCTTATGTTTTTCAAGTAGTTTATTCTAGCTATCGCACTTTAAAATAGAATTCATAAAAGAATAACTGTAAATTTAAAAATTACTCTCCATGACAACATTTAAAGACATTATTTAAATAATGGTATCTCTTGTAAAAGTAATATTTTATCACATTATTCACGCAATTTTAATTTTCCTATTAAAATTCTTTAAAACTTTAATGTTTAAAAGTTTTTTACTCAGAAAAAACTTTTACTTTTTAATATATCTGCTTTTAAATATACTTTTTAATATATCTTTAAAAAAAACTTTTACTTTTTAATATATCTGCTGCAAGTACAAAACATGCGTTCACTATTTCAAGTTTTGAAAAAAAATAAATGCAATAGTTGATTCTTCAATTGACAGGAAAAAAAATTTCAATAGGCTAATTATGAACTTATTGATTCATCATGTATGATTTATTTAAAAAACAATGAAAGAAAAGAAAATTAAAAAAATCTGATGTGTCCAACACATGACTTCCTTGCACGTATATTAGATCAAAAATATTTTCGATTCACTTCCTCTAAATTTATTTGTTTGAAAGAGATAAAATATCAATAATAGTAAGGTTTAGCGATTTGCAGCCAAATATTTCGATATCGCCAAGCTGAGTTCAATTTGAAAGATTTCCTTCTGACACTTTATTTGGCGATATTTCACCAAAAGCCGACAAACTTGAGATAGTCAGCGAGATTTTGGGGATAGCCAAAGTGTCTGTTAGACATTGACCACAGACTTTCAATGAATTGAATGCATCCATACACCTCAATGTATTTAAAGTCATTTGGCTCACCCTGTAAATAAATTCTCAGTCGATTGCTGTCAAAAAACATATTGAAAACAGATAGATATTACAATAGTTCTAAATACAAAAGTTAAAAAATCTACGGGTTAGTTTTAGAGTTATACAAAATACGAAATAACTTTTGGCGCCAAATTTGGCGATATTTCGGCGAAACTCGTCAATGTCGACGACATTTGGCGATATTTCGGCGAAACTCGTCAATGTCGACGACATTTGGCGAGATTTTAAGCATGAACCAACCAATGACAGATTATCGCCAAATTTGGCGATATTTCGCCAAAACTCGCCAAGAACGATGACAAATGGCGATACTTTGGGCATGGACGAAATGACTGACTATCGCCAAATTTGGCGACATTTCGGCAAAACTCGCCAAAGTCCAGGACAGTCTGCGAGATTTTGGGCATGTACCAAACAATCACTGTCTGCAATTGTATTATATTGAAGATGTCCATAGACATTAAAGTACTGAAATTCTTTTCGGTGGTCCTGTAAATAAACTCTCCAGTAGATTGGAACCAAAAATCGAGATGCACAACTAGATGTTACAACAATCTTATATATAAAATTTCATAATGGTTTTTGAGGTTTGAGAGTTAAATATACACACATGTCACTAAAAGTCGCCAAGCTTGGCGACTTTTGGCACAGTTCTTGAGGGAGGCACGTGACCGTGGTCGGACCATTACCTAACTTATGTGGTAAGACGGTATTGTGCTTGAAATGGATGAATGCCCCTAAAATTGCCATTGACCGTAATGTATTGGAAATCTTTTGAGTGTTCCTGTAGCAGAACTGTAAATGATAAAGACACCTTTTTTAATGGAGAAATTCATTTTCTAACTCTTTTCAGCATATATCACTTCTGAGTCGTTTGAAATAGCCCAATACCTCTAAAAAACGCTTTGATGAATTTCGGCCCATAGAGCGTAATGTATTTCGAATCTTTTAGGCGGTTCTGTAGATAAACTATCCAGTCGAATGGAACCGAAAGGGGAAGTGAACAACTAGATGTTACAACAATCCTAAATATAAAGTTTCAACATTCTACGCCTAATAGTTTTTGAGATATGCGAGTTTAATGAATTTCGGCCCATTGAGCGTAATGTATTTCGAATGTTTTGGGCGGTCCTATAGATAAACTATCCAGTCGAATGGAACCAAAAGGGGAAGTGCACAACTAGATGTTACAACTATCCAAAATATGAAGTTTCGAAATTCTACGCCTAATAGTTTTTGAGTTAGGCGAGTTTAATGAATTTCGGCCCATAGAGCGTAATGTATTTCGAATCTTTTGGGCCGTCCTGTACATAGACTATACATTCGATTGCAACCAAAAGGGGAGGTGCACAACTAGATCATAGAACAATCCTAAATATCAAATCTCAACATTCTACGACCAATAGTTTTTGAGATATGCGAGTTACATACATACGTACGTACGTACGTACGTACATACGTACGTACATACGTACGTACATACGTACGTACGTACGTACAGACGGCATGGAAAAACTGACCACAATAGACCGGCCGCTGGTCAAAATGAGTTGCAGACGCGTTTATATGATCGTGCATGCTAGCCTACGATGAGATGCATCGAAAAAATTCTTAAAATTAAATTTAGAGGTAGTCAAAATCAGTTTTTTAGTCGAAATTTGGCCCCCAAAATTTTTCGGGATCACATTACTTCCTTATACTACGTACAAGGAAGTAAAAATGTGTGAATCTCGTCTTGTGAGTCGATTGTGTAAAGTCTCAAAATCCTTATTTGTTATATTACCTCGATCCTTCATTACCTAAGAAATTAATAAAATAAACAGCTCTTCATATATTTTAGCATAATATGTGTTTAAAAAGTAATAATATTTGACACAAACTGGAATTAAAAAAAAAAGGTAATTTAATGTATTTGTTATCATTGACTACATTGTAGTTGCCAGTAATAATAAGCTTACGATATAGTTTTAAATAATCTTTATAAGTTGGATCATTACATCTTGTATACATGCAAGTACGATTGTCTATGTTTAGAAAATTCTTGGCTAATTATAAATAAAAACCACTTCAACCATCTGCTAGATTATACTTGAAAGATCTTTTTATAGTAAGATTTTTACTGATAATAAATTATGAACCACGTCTGTGTGAGGCCACCTCCTCTGTTGTGTAAAGTTATTTTGAAATTTAATCAAGTAAAGTTTACCTCTTTGTTAATTTAGAGCCCCATATCAAGAGGATGAGCTTGAGATTCAGCACCCTCAAAGGTTTCTCGGTGCAACAGATTTTTCACCGGGTCCGGGCCCGTCCATACTATCATCAGTCTTTGATGCTGCACGATCACCATCATCGGCTTTAATTTTTCTTCTCGAAGAAAGATAAAAACGTTTCACTTTGGGTTTTCTTTCTTTTTAAACTGGACGAATTCATGATCGTAAGAAACAAAGAACAAGAACCCAAAACTTAAACTTCTGCTTACAAATTAAAGGCATCCAACTTAAGTGAATTCACTGAACCATTCGAAATTCAGTTATACCACATCTAAGCTCCCAGCAGACCCTCTTTTTTATTGTTTGTTGTGTGTGTGTGCGGTGTATATTCACTATTTGAATACTGTGGCTTGTTTATCTCAAGAAAAGAAGAGTGGTGTGCTTGAAGACTATAATATAGGCAATATATTTTCCTCTTTCCTTCATGACAATTTTGTTATCAGCTAATTGTAGCATGAATAGATTCTTTCTGAGGATATTCCGTTCCTTTGAGCTACAAGGGTGCGAATTACTCCCCTTTACATTGTCCGATTCGTCCATCCTAGCCCCACAAATTCCCTATCAGAGACACGACTGGAGATTTATTGCCTAAGGAGTCTCTATGACGGTGCTTGCTGGAAGCCTTTGATGATTTTATCTTGCGTCCTCCTTTTCAAGCCAACTATGGATAGAAAGTTTAAAAAGATTTTTTTTAAAGAAAAGACACTTTTTAGAGAATAAATTTGGAAAAAAAGAAGCAAAAGAGAAAAAATGGCCCTTTTTACAGAAAAAAATGGGCCCCTTAAATTGGTGGCCCATGGGCCCCACTCGCCCTGTAGATAAACGGACCCTGCTCATAGCGGCCCCTTAGCTCATAGGGGGGGTCCGGACCCCCTGGACCCCCCCCGTCGCTGCGCCACTGGCCATAAGAATTTGGATTTAGAAGTCCCTTCTATTAAAACGATGTCTCCCCTTTTTATATTCTTTTCAGGGACTGGGTGAACAAATTTATTTGCACTTTTCAATTGCATTAAATAATTTTCCTTCCATTTAACCCAGAGCCGGCGTAGGAGATTAGTCTGATATAACCTTCGACGAGTCAAACCTTCCTTTGTGGAAAGGGGGTTAGAAAATATCTCAATAAAATGCACTGGATAATTAACATTTTCAACACCAGGAAACAAAAAATGAGCCGGTGTAAGAGGCTGAGGCTCCTCTAAATCATTACTTACATAAGTAAGTGGTCTGTGATTTAACACTAGTTCAATTTCAGCTAAGATGGTCATCATTTCCTCAAAACTAAGACAAGCTTTACCTAGTATTTTCTTTAAAGGCTCCTTAACACTCCTCATGAGCCTCTCATATAAACCACCCCACCATGGAGCGTGAGGAGCAATAAATTGCCAGGTTATGTTATGCATTGCAACAAAATTTTTTAAATCCGAGTCAGCCAAAATTTGAGAAAACTCCCTTAAAATGTTATCTACAGTCCTAAAACTTTTAGCATTGTCTGATATGATGACCCTACAATTTCCCTTTCTGGCCAAAAACCGCCTTAACGACAAAATAAAGCTTTTAGTAGACATGTCAGTTATTAATTCTAGGTGCACTGCTCTCGTGACACCACATGTGAACAACGCTATATAAGATTTTTG
>JAWZYV010014392.1:0-77064 GCA_038373885.1 Cheiracanthium punctorium | reverse complement strand
CTTCCTTCTTTCCCTTATTTAAAAACGACATGGCTCTTCTCACAATCAAATAACTTCTCCACTTCCTAGGTCTGATCCTATCGCTGCTGCGCCAGTAAGGTTTTTTTTTAGCTTCCTTTCAACAAAAGGCAAAGCAATTTATGGGACTTATATAAAAACCTTTATTACTCTAACATAAATCATACAATTCCAACGCCAGTTTTATCAGGCGTCCAAAACAAAAACAGTCTCAACAAAATTTTATATAAAACTAAATTAAATCTTTAGAATCCTCGCACCTCTCATTATTGTAACGTGCCCTCATTCTCGAGTACATATTTTATACTTCAGCTCGAGTCAAATTTCTCGGTTTTATTACCATGGAGTTTGGTGCGTTTGTTAATTCATCATCACATAATACGTTGATAATGTCGACGGAACTTTACTTAAACTATACTGTAAAATAACACAAAAGTGCCCCACCCCTACTTTTCAATGAATTTCATTTTCTCTTAAAATACTGAATAAACGCCTCCTTATGCAAATTACTTACTATTATTCCTCCTCTACTTCCTTTTACTGCTTTATCATTTTCAATTTTTGCTATTGTGTCATTTATTATAGTAGAAACTCTACTAATTTGCATCTTTCAAAAACCGCCGATTGCTTTTAAAATAAATATGAAAGTCATATCATTGTTATTTAATGTGAATGAAACATTCCTCTACTGTGTGCAACATCACAATTTTAAAGGCTAATTTATGACTTGAATTTATGACGTCTCAATCGATACCCCCCTCCCCATACAAAACCAAAAAATCCCGATTTTTCTTAACCCTCTGACGTTCAGGCAAGCTTTCAATTAGAGCCTCCAGAAGTCCACACCTGGCCAAAATTCGTAGAATGTTGCCTTCCCCCTTTCAGAAATTATCTGATGGCAATTCACTGCAGGTGGTGGTGAAAATCCACACTTCCTTGAGAGCTGGCATTTATAAAGACCACGCCGAAGAATGACTAGGGATATTTTCGTGTGACAAAAAGAGAGAAAATACATCTGGGGGTCTTGGGAGGTATTTGCATCTCCCGTATCAGCTATTGTCCAGCAATCATAAAAAGTTCTGCCTGCTGCAAGGCTGGGGAAAGAAGTATTACTTTCTCTGGGCCGGCCAGCCGGCCGGCTGTTTGTATAAAGAGCCATTTGGGCGGCTTTTAACCACCAGAGGGTTATAGGCAGGGGAGGGGGGACTTGAATGGTCTTTTACCTTGTTTATTTTAGTGTTACCAAGTTCATATTGTTTAACCACCCCCTCCCTAAATAACCCAATTTTCCTTGAAGATGGGGGGAGGAGGCACTTGAATGGTATCTTACGGTAATTTATGTTATAAAAAAATTAAGCTATATCAATTTTTTGTTTAGTATGAGCTTGCACAATTGATTAGAAATATATACATGTTTATTACTTTTTAATTAAAATACTATTTGGGAGGAAAAGGGGGTTTGTACACATGGTAAATAATTCTCAATTGATAACTTCCTAAAAGATTACAATAAATATTAATTCTTCATTCTTAAAAATTTTTAAATTCTTTGCAATCAGAACTTTTTAGAATTCAGCTCATTCAAAATTTAATTATATAAAACATTTTCCACTGATTCTAAAGAAAAATCATACATGACAATTACTTGGATAGACTTTCTACATGATTGCGTTCATCATTTTTACTATCAGAGTTTATTAAAGAAATCAAGTATGACTGAGAGATTAAAAAATAAAAACTTTTATCTAATAATACGTTTCTAATGAATGGCATTAATATAAATGCTTTTTGCAAATTTCAGGAGACTATGCACTTCAACAAAAACAAAATATTCACATAGGAAATTAATAAAAATAATAAAACTCATCAGCTTAAAATACAACTTATATTGAGTTAACCGTTTTATTTTTATTCTTATGCATCATATGTAAATTTAAATTGAATTATTTTAAAGAGTATGTAATCAAGATTTACTGTAAACAAAATACCCGAATTTAACTAAACTCCTCATTCATAATCTTTTCATAACATTCAAGTACAAGCAGACATAAAGACATATATAAATAATACAAATAATAAAGAAAGTATAAGAAAAACAGAAAATAAGGAAACACTTAAAGAACAGAGTGTGAATGACATTATAATAAAATATAACATACAGTTGTTTCACTGGAATCTTCAAAAGCTTCTTTTGCTCTTAAAATTAGACCTTCATTTTCTCCTAGAATGTAAATATCTTGGATGCCCGCTTCCAGTCGCTCACCAGGCAGTAAGAAAAATGATATTTCTCCCTAATAAAAATATGTAATGATAACTGTAAAAATAAATGGGAGAGCAATTATAGTTGAGTTATTTGCTAATACACTATTTGGGTTTATTTATTACTTGCATACATTTTAAAGTGATTTTGATAAATGTATTTTAATCTTTAATCCAAGCCTAATATATAAACAGTGTTTTTTTTTTTTTTTTTTTTTGAGAAAAAGGGGGGTGGGGGGAAGAGACCTAATATTGAATCAAAGTGAAAAAACCTTAAATTTAATGATGCAAATTTTGATAACCAAATGGTCAAAAAAGATTTTTTTTTTTTTTTTTTTTTTTTTTTACATATGCAAGAAACAGACAATATATTGTTGAAATTATTGAGAAAAAACATGCTATAATTTTCAGTACCTATTTTACAATAGTTGATGATAAGTGAATGATTATGTGTATATGAATAAATGTTTCACAAACATATGCAGATTTTTAGGTAGATTTCATCTTTAAAATTAACTTCCAAAAATCGTAAGTGTATTTTAATACATAAAATTGTACAAAATCAGACACATAAATATAAAATAGGTGGTCAATTTTTAATCCTATGGCATTAGCGATTTAAGCAAAGGAATATTAAAGAAAAAATTGTCATTCCCAAGAAGGATGAAAAAAAGATTGAAACGGGAAAGCTTGAGCATAATTTTATATCCATTTTAACTGAGAAAAAAAACAGATTTCCACATCTTTGCAAAAATCCCAATTTGTTTTCTGGACAGAAGGTCGAAAAAAAGTAATATTTTCCAGAAGATTTTGGGAAAATTCTTTATCTAAGAGGAAGAGAAACAAAATTTTAAGACCTGGACTGGTCATTAAAAAACTAAAAACAAAAACAACTAAAACTTGGAAAACAATCAAGTCTGTGTATATAAAAAATAGACTAAGTATATATACATATATATATATATAGAGAGAGAGAGTGCACCAAGAAGACTTCAAACTCTGAAAAGCCAAACTTCTTGCTTAAAGTACGTAAAAAATGTCCATGGAGCTGTATATCTTCTACGACACACAGTTTTTGAGAAAAATTCAAGACAATACTGATGTCATGTCCAGAGTACAAAACTTCTTCTTTTCAGAACATGAACATAGATCTTTACATATGATTAAGTGATGAAGATTGGTGCATGCATGTGCCTCCTGTAGAATGGTGCAGCAGCAAGGTGTCTACTGAAGTACACACAGCATTAATATGGAAAACAAAGTCACTTCTTGTAGTAAACAGAAACCAATTCCTTAAAATGGTTGAATAGTAAGAAATAGAAACTGTGTCAGATCAGGAAGGAAGGAATTGAGTTGCTACAGGAAACACCATTCAGCACAAAAATAAGTGCCAACAAAGATTCTGCCAGCCTAGTAAAGCGAGAATGAAAATTTCTTATTGTGTCTGTCTTTTAAGAATAAAGAAAACTAAATACTGATTTTTTTTTAAAGATCAATAGTGAGGGAAGTCTTCATACATTTCATCAGAATATTAAGTCTTCCAAACATGTTGTGAAATAAATTCTCATTCACTTTATAAAGATTTCAGTCACTAAAAGTTAGAATTTTCGAGGGGAATTTTAGTGCAAAAATAATATAACATTTAAACAGAACTTTTTTGAGAAAGCATTCTCTGAATTTTCCAATTATAGAAGAAACACAGCTGTGTCAGAGGAAAATGGAGCTTGCAAGAACATTAAAAAAATTGTTAAAAAGAAATAAAGCATAAAGCAGAGTAAAAATAAATAGTATTTTTTAAATTTAGCAATAGCTGCCTCCTGGGATATTAGTCAGTATGCTAAATTTGGTCCAATACATATGAATGGTCAAAGCACATCCAGGAAGTGCACAGAAACAGGCTCTATGCTCTTTTATATACATAGATATCAAAAACTAAAATCCAGACAAACAAAATTTTAAATCATTTTTTTCAATGCACTGCATCAAATCAATGCAATTTTTTTTTAAATAATTGCATTGATTTGATGCAGTGCATTGAAAAAAATGAACTCATAGGCAGGCGGCTGGTGCACCCAAAAAGTGTGTGTGTGTGTGTGTGTGGGGGGGGGGGGGGGGGGTAAAAGATGCTTGATGGCTACGGTTAATTTTCTTTTTCTAATCAGAGTATATTACTGTACTTTAACATAAATGACCTTAATTATTGGTTAAATGATCTTCAGAGGTGAACTCTTGCTAGCTAATAATACTCATGTTCTTCTCTCAGTTTGTGTATTGGGTTTCCCTCCATCATTTTCCCATGGATCGTTACTTTTGAACATTAGAAAGTGAGGGGGAAATGGAAATGTGGGTTATGGCCAATTATCTACGTGAGGGATCTGGGCCAGGGGTAGGATTGTCCTCCATGGGAGACTTTCTAAGGGGTCCTAACCCATATGTATGCAAAGTTTCAAAGAAAACCGCGGAAAACTCCGAACAGTTAGCTCGGTGGATGTGACCTAGTATCGAACCAGGCACCATCCATCTCCCAGTTCAAAGCGCTAGAGCGATGCCACTGGTGGGGTAAGAAGTAAGGGGGCAGTTGCCTGCCTGTAGGAGCCGCCTGTGAAATAACTATATAAAGTAAAGCTAGGAAGGGGAATGAAAATTTTAGAATGTTTTATAAAAAACAAACAGTTTTTCAAATGCATTAGATTAAATGCAGTAATTCAATTATAATAAACAGACAAACATTACAGATCAGGACAAAAAGTACCTTAACTAATTTCTTTTTTCCTAGCTGAGGTTTTCCAGATGCATCAACAGGATCGAGTATAACACAGTACTGACGGTTGGTTACAGCAGTAATCTTTACAAGTCCTAAAACCTCTTCATAAACTCCTGGAATAAATGTTTCAGTATCTTTGGCAGTTATTAACCACTCATCTCCATTCTTCCTAGTTTTACCAAATTCATCAACAAATGTCTTTTTAGCTTTTACATGTACAGCATCCTATAAAAAATGTAGAACATAGGGACAGTTAAAAATAAACTGGGTCTAGAACAAAAAAAAAAAAAAAAGAAATTGTATTAATATAACTGAAGTATGAATTTGAAAAAAACAAGTACTAAACCTGTGCTATTAAAAGAAAACACAATTATAACAAAGAATAAATCTCTCATTCGCAATTAATATTGCTAGCTATGGGATTCATTTTAAATTTTTTTATGTGAATAAAATGTGATTCAATTTGTAATTTTAAAAAAATGAAGTTCAGAATGAAAAATAAACAAAAATATTTTTATGAAATTTGATTCAATATTTTTGTGATTTGAAAACTATAAAAACTTGATATAACAAATTTCAAACTAAAATTTGAATTCATGATACTAAAAAATTTGCTAAAGTTATATTTAATATTGATTGAATTTGTACTATTTTTTTCTTTGAATATTTAATTCATAATTGTCCATAATAACAAAAGTTCACTGTATAATAATAAAATTTTACAATAATCAAACTCATGTAAAATAAATGAAAATGTAAAATGAACATGCTGTTTGGTATAAAAATGATTATAATAAAACATACATATAGATAGCTTAAAATTGACAAATAAAAAAATAAATTAAAAATCTAATTATGAAAGCAATGACAAAGTGCAGATCATTATTTTAAGAACAATTACTAAACAGAAGTTTGTTGCAAAGATGTTTCTTCGTATATTAAATAAAATACTCACTTTTTCAGTTAAAATAAATGCATCGACAACACCAATAACTTCTTCATATGCACCAGGCAAATATGCTCCTGTTTTCTTTACAATCCACTCTTCACCAGTAACACGATCAACTCCATCCCTGTCCTTAGTTTCAGCTCGAGCTCGTAACTTCAGTGCTTGATTCAATTTAATAATTATGGCTGAAATACTCTCCACTACTTCTACTTCTTTACGAGGAACAAATGTTCCTGGAATTGAAAAAGGGTAATTTACCAGATAATTGATATGGAAAAAATAATTTAAATAACTTTTCAGTCACTGGTGAAAGAAACAGGTAGAAGTCAGAATAATAATTTTTCTCTCTTTTTTTTTTAACAATTTAGATAGAAAAAGAAAAAATGTGAATGCTGATGGTGTAGCATTATTACAAAAATGAGGCTAAACTATTTCATGTCAACTTATTATTTATAAAATGATTTATAGAATGCTTATTTTCAGTCTATAAATTTTCTGAGAATATATGCACTGAAATCATATTTATCAAACATTTCACATTTACAGGATTAATAACAAATTTGCAGAAAATGAGAGTTGATTCTCATATAGAATTATTTTCCACCAGTTTATTGTTGTCTTTGCAATTCAATTAATCAAATAATTTTTACTTAGTAAATTTCTTTGGATAATTAACTATAAAATATTTATTATCTTAAAAGATTTTTATTTTCACCTTTGATAATCAAGTTAGACTATACATTACACATACATTCCCTGTGCTACTGTTCATTACAATTGTGTCTTTCAATTAATTTTTCATGAGCTGCAGTAAGAGCTCCAATTATGGTTATTTATATTTATTTAAATATGTATATATTGCAGTTCATAACTTCACATTTTTACTTTACTCAGTTCAAGTATTATCTGCCATTTCTACATTACAATCAGAGAACTGGACATTTGAGCCTCGATTTATGAGTTATTAAATTTATAAATAAATATTAATTAAATATTATTCATATTTTAATTAATACCTCCATTTTCCAGAAAATACATTTATTAAAAAAATGTATTACAAATTTTTGGAATAACTGTACTTTATTTTGCTATTGAAAATTAATTTGAAAGTAAAAATGAATAGTAACTCTCAAGAAACAAAGGCTGCACATATGAAAAAAAACATTTAATATACTGGTGTTAAACGTTAAAATAAATAAAAACTTTGAGAAAAAACACACATAAAATGATACTTATAACAAGATACGATCGTTTCGTCTGAAAAATTATTCAGTGTTCCTCAGTTAAAGCCCATCGTCTCACAAAACAGTGAGAACTGATCGTTTTCAGTCGAAACGGTCGTATCTTGTTATAAGTATAATTTTATGTGTGTTTTTTCACATTATTTATTTTAAAGGCTACACATGTTGTTACCTGGTCCTTCAAATAGCCATTCATCTCCAGCAATTCTTTTGATTTTATCATCATCAAAATCCCGTACTGCCTTCAATCTTAATGCAGTATTTGCTGATACAACAGTTAAAGGAGTAACTTCCTATAAGTAAACATAATACATTTGTTAAACGTCCTTCCAATTAATATATGTATGTGTGTCTATATCATAAAAGAAACTCTTAAACTGCACTGCTAACTTTGAGGACTAATGAATAATTAGGAATGCAAAAATAGATTTAATTTAAAGCAGGCATAAGTTTCCAAGAGCTATTTGTGGAATCTGGCTAAAGATCAACAATACAGTATAAAAAATTTCAATAAAGTATAAATAACAAAACCTTACTTTATATAACTGGAATAAGAAAACTCCAGTTATGGTAGTCCAATATATTCAGTGAACATAAAATCGTATCCAAAAAAGGCAATATATCTAAGTACATATATCCAATAAATAGAAAATCCAAAGAGGTAAAATTGAATGGAATTGTAAGGAATAAAACAATGGGTAGTAAGCATCAGCTATACTCGTCAGACTCCAAAAACCGAATACTTACTGCCAAAATAAAAGCAAAATAACAGGATTTCAATGTAATTACTTAGCACAAAGAAAGCTAAATATGTAACTACGGGGCATCTGTTATAAAAAAAATTTTAAAAAATGGTGGCAAGATGGCCGAAAGCATTAGGTCTCTGGCATTAACACAGGTTGAAGAATGTTCATACTGTTGCCAAAAGATGAGGGAAAAGTACCAGATGCCAAATTTCAAAAGTTAAATAATGACAAAAAATAAATAATTTAAAAAAAATTAGTAATTGCATGATATATTAGTTATATAATACTCGAAACCCTACTATACATATAAATTTATATTCTCACTAATAAATTTTGATTAAATACATTCAGAAATGCATATGTCTTTCTTAGAAATTTAATGATTTATTAAACAGTAATTATTTTTCTTTATCAACAGAACTTAATAAAAAGATTATTCAGAATAGCACAACATTTAAATATTTCTTTTAAAATTCTTTACTTTATTATTGTAGCAGCTATTTCATGCCTTCCTGCCCCCCCCCCCAAAAAAAAAAAGAAAAGAAAAGAAAAAGAAAAAAAAAGTGGAAATTTTATTTTATACCATGCTTGTAATCAAGAGGAATGTTTGCTACTTCCTTAACCCTCAAAGAAAACCCCTTTCCCCCCAACAAAGGAAGAAGTGTGTCAGATTTCATTCTATTATATAAGTAAATTTTCAAAAATTATTTTTTATTATGGAAGTTCTCATTGTTTAATCAGTCAATTTTAACTAAAAAAACCATAAATAATTAAAGATGATGCTTTTTTCTTTCTGGGGTTGCTTTGAAAGATCTAAGGATGGTACTCCAACTAATGAGTAATTTAGATGCTTGTGGAAAGGATATATTCTGCACAAAAAAAAATTGTGTGTGTGTGTGTGTGGGGGGGGGGGGGGGAGGAAAGAAATTGTTGTTTGGATGCTTGAGTTACTATATTCAAATGATAAAACAAGTTTCTTCTATTTCCCATTACTGTTTAGTTTTCCCATATTAGCCTACATGAATTTGCATGGCCTTTTTCAGTTTACAGAAACCCTGTGCACGAAATGAAGAGTAGAAGTTAAATTGGAAGGAGCAAGAGGAAAGAGAGGGGGGGAAAAAGGGGGGAGAAATAAAACTTACAACATGCATCACTTCACCAGGATACAAAGGAAATGGATCTTGTTCCAACCGCACTTCAAGATCTGCATGTCGTAATTTAATCTGGCCTAAATTGTCATGAACAACAGAATTTTCCTCATTACGCACCACAGGATTCAGGATAATACAATAATGATAAGGAGGTATAATTATCATCTTCTCTGGGCCGAGAATGACACTGAAAGACAAAGAAACATATGAAATATTATTTAAAACACTGAACTGTTTTGAATCAGAAGTTGAATAAAACACACATTTTTATGTCGTTTTTTTTAATATAAATTTACATTTCTTTTGAAGGACCATTTGCATTTTCTTATATACATAATATTTTTGAATTTAATTTAAAATTTTCAATACAACCATCATTTTTATTTTATTTATTAATCATTCTTTTTAGTGTTATTTATTAAAAAGAAAAATTTTTAATGCTCTACAGTAAAAATTGAAAAATTTAGCACAGTATGAGCATTACGTCCTCTACTTGAAAACTGAAGATGGCACCATGAAAAGTTATAGACTAAAACAGGGTTTCAAAAATCAGTTTAAATAAATTATGGGTATTTTGAAAATTATTAATCAGAATGAAAAATAAAGTTTGTATAAATAATTATTTTGGATTTTTTAAATATGATTTATCAGTTTATATATTAAAAGAAAACAAAATTAAACATTCGTGACCCAAACAATCATTATCATTATTATTACTGCTAGATAATGATTATTTTGAATCAGATAATTAAAAAAGATAACAATAAGATTAGAAATAAATTTATTGATAATGCATTTTCCACAAGTTGTATTATATACCCTCTTAAATTATGAACCTAAAATTAATAAAAACTTTCATTTAAAAAATCAAACACAGAATCACATATCAAAATTTACTGAATATGATATATGCTGCTATGTCTAAAACTGTGTATCTAAATATTTCATAACTTTCTTAAGTTTATCATTTATACACAGACTTGAATACAATGCTATCTGCAAACTCAAGTATCTTCTAAAATATTTTCTGGGAAAAAAAAAAAAAAAAAATGCTGTGTGCCTTTCAAGTCCTATATTGCTGCCGATAATAGCAATCCACATTTTCTTAAAGTAACATCCCAGACAGCACATAAGCTTAAATCAAGCTTGAGATTTCTTTGAATTTGATGTATTAATACAAGCTTGACAGTTCAACTCATTTTAAGCTGGCAGCAAGCCTGCAGGAGTCAAGTTGAATTGTCAATCTTAAATACAGCTTGATTTTTCCTTTTGAAAGCAAGCGTTGATGGCGCCATCTGTGAAAGAGAATGGAAATTAATTGTCTTAGGGTTTCTCAAATTTGCTCAATAAAGAAAAGTTCGTAAAAGTTGTGTTTTATTTTATTATAACACAAAACCTGCACATTAGAACATGCAAGGGGAAGGAATGAATGGGATAAGCCACTCTGAAGTGTAACACGAGGGGAGTTTTAGTTTTATTTACATCTAATTAACATTAGTAATTCCATTAACTAATTAATTAGCCCTAAAAATAAATTTTAATATATATTAAAATAATTAACACAATTTAGTTAGTTAATATATTTCACTTTATGGGTGGTAGAATGAGACGGTTTCCGGCCGCTACAAAATAATTTATCATCAGTCATAAATGTACTTGACCATATAATAATTTAAAAAAAAAAAAAAAAAAAAAAAAAAAAAAAAAAAAAGATTCTATATTTCCAAATATGGAAATTCTTCAAAATAAAATACAATTATACTACGAAATTGATTTCAAAATCAGTCATTTGTCTCGATTTTGGCCAGCAGTATTGCTCAACGATGACATGTTGCGATAAAGTTTTAAAACGTGTCCTGCTTTTAAGTTTATATTATGCTTATTTCCCGATTAGTAGAGTCTATAAATCACACATAACATTATTTAAATTTTGATTCATCTCATGGAAAAATAAAAGAAACTTATCAGCATCGCCCATACTTATCGATCTGGCGTGACAACAGTCACTTCAAACTTTAGTCATAGCTGCCCGAAGCATAATGGCCGAACCGTTAGCACACGGGCCTTCCAGCCTAAAGTTCACGGGATCAAATCCAGCCGCTGACGTTTGATGGAACAGATTAAAATAACTTAAAATTTCAGCATAGAGGGGGGAAATGCGCGGAAAAATAAAGTATGTGGGGCACGTTTGCCAGCAGGCGCCTCGTGTATTTAGAAAAAAAAATTTTTTTTTTAATTTTTTAAGCTTGAAATTAAGCTTGCTATGTCAAGCTTAATGCAAGCTGGGCAAGTGTAAACTAGAACACTTGATTCAAGCTTGCATTAAGCTTACATGCTTGAAATTTTCAAGCTTAATTCAAGTTTATTGACTTGATAAATCAAGCTTGCTGCAAGTTTGCTGTGCTGTCTGGGATAAGTGCAAAGTATTACAATATCGTTTTACCCATAACTATTACTTTTGAATTAAAGTTTATATTGATATTGATTGATCATTTTGTAAAATCAAACATAATAAACACAATTTATCAGCAAAGCTGTCGCAAAGTTTGAAAATTTTCTATCAACGCCATTCACGTGTACGACTGCATACGTATATCTGTTTATACAAACTGCAGCTTCTGATACAGCAATCAGAATTTTCCTAAATCAGACCCAGCTTTAAAAATAAAATATACAGCAGATGCATTGTAAAAAAAAAAAAAACTATCAATATGAAAAAATAAAATTAAGATAATAAAAAGCTTCCACAGTGTTTCCAAAAAAGCAAAATCAGCACAGCCAATGTCTGCTACACAGTTTTCTTTTAATCACAACAACAAAATTTCAGAGATTAAATTTGGCCGCTACTTTTAAAAATAAAAGTTTTGATTATGACTTGACATTAAAGAAATGGGAAGAATTGCCCAAAATGACAGAGGCAGAGTGATAGCATATGCATGCTGATTAGTTTTTTTTTTTTTTTTTTTTTTTTTTTTTTTATGTGTGTACATTAATAATTTCCTTTTTAAATTCACAAGCCTTTTTATTTTGTGTATCATAAATTGACCTGTAAAAATTTTTAATATCCATCAGATAAAAAATTTGGGGCCATTTTGGCTACTATCAGTTTGAGTATTTTGGAAACACAGGCTTTCAGAATCATCTGGCAACAATTTACTACAACAAATAATAAAAAAACAAACATACTGTTCATTTTCATTTCTAACATAAGTCTTTGGACCTGTTTCAACTCTAGTCACATTTGTTGTTTGATCGAGGACATGCAGATAATAATAAGGGGGTATTCTGTAAATACTCTTTTCAGATGAAGATGAAGAGCGACTTTGTTCTGGCATTTTTTGTTGATCTCGGTTTGATTTTGACATACCTGCAAAATAAATACTCTAGAGTTCAGAAATAAAAAGTATATATATAAATAATAAAAAATATAGTGACTCACAAAAATAATTGAACACCAATATCTTTTTTTTTAATATTTAATTTTATTTAAAAACTGATAATATAAATTTTTATTATGTTTATTGATACAAATGATTTATTATACATCTAATAAAAGTTTTACCTATAAAGTTTGAAATATTAAAGTATAAATAAACATAAATTGAATTATGTACTATAAAGCAGAGGTTCCCAAACTGGGTGCCGCGAGCGTATGTCAGGGGTGCCGTGGAGATAATCAAGAAAAGTGTTTTGGTGGAGTATAATCATATAATTTCCTCTGAACCGGTATCCCACAAAAAAGTTGGCCAAGCCGATGACCAAGTGGGCTCAAACAAAAATATTTCAGTCAAGTTCAAGTCTATCCTGTAGCCTCTCTTTTATAGAAACTCCCCGAAATGGAGGTATTGTCAAAATTCTATATCCCTTTCCCAAGAAAGTACTTTCTTGATAGTTAGCCCTATAAACAAAGAACCAAAAAATAACGTAAAATGCATCCAAACTGCTTCATTCTAACCTTCATATTTATATTGCTTTAAAGGAAATCTGCCGCGAAAGTTTTTAGCCTGAAAAGGGTGCCGTGAAATGTTTTTAGCCTGACAAGGGTGCCGCGGGGGAAAAAAGTTTGGGAACCCCTGCTATAAAGGAATGAAAATTGCTCACAAAAGTAATTGAACACTAAGAACTTCAAGTTAATACAGTTATTAAAATTTAATTGTAATAAAACTTTGGTGCTATAGATATATTGACAAGCTGGAAAAGAATTTAGAACCATCAGTAATAAAGCTTGGCCTTAAAGGTGGCTATAAATTCTATCAGGACAATGATCTGAAAGTACTCCTTTAGCTACTTTATAATTGTTCTGAAAAAATTAAATGTCACTTTGATCAACAGTACTAAACACAGCAGATCACATTTGAAAAAAGAATTGTAGTCAAAAGTCTGAAAACATGCTATTTTTTAAATTTAATAGTAGAAAATCCTGATACAAAATAGGATCAGAATTAATAAAAAAAAATTAATTCAATCAGTGATAAAAAGATTAAATAGAGTTTTAAAAGCTAAAAACAATCCAACAAAGTATTAAAGTTTATTACAATTATTTTTTAAAAGCTGTATTAACTTGAACTTGTAAGTGCTCAATTATTTTCATTAATTTATAATACATAACTAAATTTATTTTATACTTTAACACTTTCAAAATTTTTATGTAAAAGTTTAATAGATGCATAATAAATCATTTGCATCAATAAACATAATAAAATTTTATATTATCAATTTTTAAACTAAATATTTTAAAAACAGATTTTGGTGTTCAATTACTTTTGTGCGAGTCATTGTATATACATTAGGGCGTATCGAAAAAACCTTTTTTTCGAAATTCATTTGTCCTTAGTGCTATTTTTTGGCCAAATTGGCTCAATAAGAAGTGTACTAAATTTCAACTTGATCGGTAAATATCTTCAGGTGCCGCTTTTGACTTAAAGTTTGAAAAAAAAACTTTTTGAAAAAAGAAATTAAAATATATTTTTTTTTTTGAAAATTTCTTGTTCCTGGGAATAAAGTTTACCTTAATTGACTCAATAATAGGTGAAAAAATTTTCAGCTCGATCAATCAATATGTTCAGTTGCGGAAATGAGCTTAAAGTTTGAAAAAAAAGTCGAAAAAAAGGGGAATTTCTGTAAAAATTAAAGAAACGTCTTTTACTCTTGGCCATGAAATTTTGCTGTTGCATCATGTCTGAATGTCGTAAATTACACTTAGTAATAATAATTATTATAATATAATATGAACATTGATTTCTATATTACTAGAATAATTTTTATAAATGCATAGCAACATATCTTAAAAACTGCATCACCGCATTCTTATAAAAAAAGTATCTCATGGATGAAAAAACAGCCTACTTTAGTAAAGAATCTGAGCTGTGAATCTGTTACCGAAAAGAAGAATGTTTATTGGAAGCTTAGATGTAATGGAAACTAAACGTTGAGAGAAACAGATTCATCGTACAGAAAAGAGAAGCATACTGAATGTAAATAACACTGTTTCAATTTTTTCATCAGAAGTGCTTATAAATGAAAATGGAAGTGAAACCGAGATAGATTCTGATTCAGACAAAGAGTTCAATCCTTCTTAAAAACTAGAAAAATTGAAAGAAAAAATTAAGCTTGCTAACTTTGCCAGTGCAGTTTACAGAACTCACATTTCTAATCGGAAAGCAGCTCTTTTAGCTTCATCTCTTTTAGAAGACATAGGTCTTGTTACAGCTGATAACAAAGAGAAATTGATTGACCCAAATAAAGTTGTTAGAGAGAAAAGAAAGTCAGGCAAAACTGTCGTAAAGGAGGCTGCATCAGGACTCAGGTCCTATAAGGTGAAAGGACTTTATTTTGACAGAAGACAAGATGAAACATTGATAATTCAGAAAAAGAACGATAACTTTTATTGTGCTCTTGTGAAGGAGGAGCATGTTGTTGTTGTAGCTGAACCAGGATCAACATACATGAGTCATCTGACTCCCAAATCTGGAAGAGGAAACAGTATTGCCGAAGTTATCCGAGATTTTCTTTTAGAAGAAAAAATTGATACTTCAGAAGTCGTAGTAATAGGCTGTGATGGTATGGCAATTAATACAGGACGATGGCTCAGCTAGAGATCTATCTTAAAAAGGCCACTTCAAAGATTTGTTTGTCTTTTGCACACAAACGAACTTCCCTTGCGGCACATCATTAATGAAATTGACGGAAAAAGCACAGGACCTTCAACGTTCGCAGGACCAATTGGAATGGCATTAAAAAACTGCAAGGATATGCCAGTACAACGATTTCAGCCGGTGCCAGTTACTTGGACTGAAGATATAGTGAATGGCAATCTATCATCCGATCAAAGCTATCTTCTATGTATCTGTAAGGCAGTTTCGACCGGTGATTGTGATGCTAGATTGGCAGAAAAGCATCCTGGTAAGTTACATCACACAAAATGGTTAACAGCAGTCAGGGTTGGCTTTTTACTGGTAAAAACTGGTTTTTACCAGGGCATGGTAAAAACCTGGGAAAAAGGGGTAAAAACCTAATAATACAAAAAACTCCCTGAGTGATAAACTGTATATTAATGCTATTTATAAAACTGTATTTTCATGTAATTGATGTAGATATATCATCATCAGGACATCTTGATAATGCAAACTACATTATGTGATTGTGCAAACTATATTATGTAATAAGTAATATTTGTAAGCATTTGGTTTTCATTAAAATGGTTAAGATAAGTTCAGTGTAATAAAAGTATATTTACAATTTTCCTTTAAGTAAAAATTATTAAACTAGCCTGCATTACATAATTGTAATAAATAGTGTAATGTGCCTTCTCATAATAATAGTTTTAATAAGTTTCATAATGATAAATGTACATTATCTATAAATTTGAATTCTTGTAAGATGAAAACATGGATGAAAGTTTTCTGTGTTTATTATATTCCTCAAAATGAACTATTTTCATATAGCATTCTTACCAAATCAGACACTGGATTAGGTGAATATTGTTATATGGAAATGGAAATAGTGATATTAAATGTCCTGAACTTTTATCCCTGAGAAAATGAAAAAATAGCAGATAATCTTCATTGTTTGCTTGTGGATTAAGGCCGACTGACTGCACTAGGGTCCCAGTCCTTTGGGGAATGCCTTCCTATTTCTAAGGGATTCTAGCCAGTATTTATGTGTGGTTTCTGGAAAAAAAAAAAAAAACACGGAAAACTTCAAACAGCTAGATTAACAGGCAGGAACCTGGCACCTCCCACCCCCATTTCGAGAGCAGAACCTCTCAGCCATTGGTGGAGAGATAAATCCTCAAAAAAGGTGACAAAAAATAGTCAAACAATAAGTTTTTCTCAAAGGTTGTAAAAACCCTGGTAAAAACATGTTTTTCCAAAGACGGTAAAAACCGTAGTAAAAACCGGTAAATACCATCGACGGTAAATACCGTCCAACCCTGACAGCAGTAAATAGAATATTACGTCTATCAGGGGCGCAACCAGAAATTTTCTGTGGAGGGGGTGGTACTTTTCTGTTATCTCGGAGCCAGCCAAATTTGGCGATTCTTTTCCGGTAGTAGAGGGCGATGCTTGGCGACAATATTTTCTGGTAACCCATCCTCATTCGCGCGGCTATCTTTTTTTTTTTTTTTTTGTGGGGGGGGGGGGGGGGGTAACCCGGATTCTTAATGCGTAATACAAGCGCTACTGTTTCAAAAGGAAAGCAAAATCTATAATGCGGCGTACTGATTGTACTAATCTGCAAGTGTGTTGTGTATTCATACGCAAACGTGTATCCTGAATCGTGCGGCCAACTTGTTTTTTTGTATTATTCTTCCTCAAACGTGCATAGTCATATTTATTTCAGTTTAGGTGAGTGTTGCTTTTACATATATATTTGTATAAATATGAATTAATAGGAAATGGGACGATGAATGTAGAAGATAAAATAAATTTTGTCAGAGTTGTTAAAGGTATTGTTTTGTAAAGTTTGAATGCCTATTTATCGTATAGATACAGCTGTTGTGTAGTTTCGAATGGCTAAACAACGAGCCGGATAGGGCCAAATTTAACTGCCACGTATATTTTGAAATTGTGTGTCTTCGATAGTTGAAGTTTGAATTGAAACGTTTGGAATTTAAACCGCAAAAGATATTAAATTTAATGAATAAGTAAGTGTAAGAGTAAAATTATATTCATTCTTGTGACGAATTGGCGCCTCTTAAATTTGCAAGAAGCTGAAAATGTGAGTATGTTTTAAAATATTTCGATTTCTGTAGAGTCTTCGGGATATAGAAAATGCTGAATGCATTTAGTATAGCAGTCAAACCGCCTTGTGCATGCTCAGTGAGTCAATTAACTTGTTAAAAAAAGAATGCCGTAGGTAATTTTGTTTCCGTATTGTTCACGAATGTAAAGTGAGGTCTTGCAGATGTAGTGTCGACATTTAAAATATTCATTGGTTTGAAAATTATTGTTTTAGTTTTAGAACAGTATGTTTTATGATTGTTCATATAAGGATTTAACATTCATTGAATTTTGTCGTATGTAATGGCGACTCTATTTTGTATATTTACATTTTTAACTTTGTATTTTCTGTTAAAATGTTTGTTTTGTAGGCAAAAATGTTTAAGGCGAAATAAATATCCGGAAGGTATTTGCGGACAAAAAAAATCACCTAAAAACATCGTAGCTACTTGGCGACAAAAAAAAAGTCGCCAAAAAGACATTGTAGCTATTTGGCGACAAAAAAAAGTCTCCAAATTTGGCTGGCGTCGAGATAATGGAAAAGTACCGAGGGGGTTTCTTAAAAATTGTCAAACATTCTTGAATATTCTTTGTCTATAAAAAACATATTTCGAAAAATGAATTCGCATTGCTCACAATTTTTGTACCAAGGGCAGCTCCAGGCCATGGGGGACATGGCCCTCTACAAACTTGGGCCATGCACATTCAATCACGCGCGTTCAATTTACGTTTTGAACAATTTATAGGCCTACATAAAAAGTCCAATGCCCCCCTCCGAGAATTCAGCCTGGAGCCGCCCTTGTTATGTACAAGCACAAATTAAGTACAGTGCTAAACTGATAATGTTATAATTCAATATCTAAGTGTCGGTGTTGTTTCGCCAATTCATTCGATACTTCTTCGGCGGCTAACATGAACGTTCTTGTAGATGTTCAGCATCCCTAGTCAGCTTTCATCCGTCCTTCTCCGAAGATACGCTTTTAGAAGCCGAAGAGTTGAAAAGGAACACTTACCAGTACAATTTCTTACTAGCTGGGGCATAGCCAAGGGGGGGGGGGGGTTAGGGGGGTCATAACCCCCCCATGAGGAATTTTTTGCCATACAAAATGTATATTCTTCACTCCCTAATCACACACATGTATGCATATATGTGAGTTGCAGTAATCATAACCCCCCCCCCCATGAAAAATTTCTGGCTACGCCTCTGCTTACTGGTAATGTGGCTATTATTTGAAGCAGCCTGTACATATTATGAAATATTTTCCGAATGCAAATATCTAAGGCCTTTAGTGTGTTTCTTGGTCGTATTTGTTCTCTATCTAATTTTCTATACTCTCACCGAACCCTCTTCCATTTCATACATTGACACTAGATCTAAAGAACGTTCTCCATTACATTTTTCTGTACTTGGGGTCATATATTAAAGTAACAAAATTTGAAATGAATTCAGAATGTTCTTATGCTCTAGAAATCTTTCATCGAGTTGGCGAATAAATGTGTTTAAAAATGGTATCTACAGAACAGATCTCCTGTAATATTCTCCTAGAAAACCTGTTTCTAATTTCCTTCGTTGAAACTCCGGGAATAGTTCTTTTTCAGCAGGATTTTTTAATTACAAAATAAATAAATAAATAGAAAAGACAAAAGTTTGTCCTGGGAGGGGTTTCAACCCTAAAAACTACTCCCTTGATTGCGCGCCTGATGTCTATACATTGCTACAAGTGATCCTACAGAAACACTTCAAGCATTCGTCCAATACATTATGAATGTATATGCTCCTATTTGGTTTTATATCAAGAAAAATCCATCATGCATTGAAGGCGGTCGACATTTGTGAAAACTTTTGTCTGATTCTGGCTGCATGGATATCAAATACAGGAAAATAATTGATCCTGTCTTACAGAGAAATTTATGGCTTGCCCACCCTGAAAATCTTCTCTCAATGATTTCTGATACAAGGGTACTTGGTTGGAAACGAATTCTAAAAGCTAGAACCTCTTCATCTTCTAATGCCATTCGGGAATTCATTGTGCCGGATATTAATGTAGATGCTGGCAACTATGTCAACATGATTTACTGGTGCAAATGCAAGTTAACTGAACTGCCACTTACACAATATTTAAGCCTAAAAGAAATGCAGGATAATATAAAATCAGCCTCTTATCCAAAAGATGATATTACATGTTTTCCCGCTCACACACAAGCAGTAAAAACATATGTGAAACTTGTAACGGATGCGGCAGCGTCCGTGTGTGGGAAAGAGGAGAGCCACAAATTTATATTAGCAACATTAAAAACTCGCAGGCATATTCCAAAGTTTTCCATCTAAGGCCGAGTACAAAACTACTCCTAAATGTCAATCAAAAATTTTTTTAGATAGAACACATAAAATCAAAATATGAATGGTCGGGAGGGTGAGCGGAACTCGAAATGCAGCCACCTCCACGTGGTGAGTTCTGGGCTATTTTTAAAAAAATTAAAAATTAAAAAAATTTCAAAAATAGACAAAGAGCTGCAAAACATACGTCTTATGTTATTTACGTTATAGAGACTTGATGTACATACAAAATATTTGTATCAAATAAATGAAATGTCTCTACAAAATGCCAGCAAAATTCCCCTTTTTTTTCCAATTTTTTTTTATTTTTAAGCTCATGACGGCAACTGAACATATTGATCGATCGAGCTGAAATTTTTTTCACTTATTATTGAGTCAATTTAGGTAAATTTTATTCCCAGGGACAAGAAATTTTTCGAAAAATTTATATTTAAAATTTTTTTTTCCAAAAAGTTGCTTTTTTTCAAACTTTAAGTCAAAAGCGGCACCTGAAGATAATAACCGATCGAGTTGAAATTTGGTACACTTCTTATTGGGCCAATTTGGCCAAAAAGTAACACTAAGGACAAATGAATTTCGAAAAAAAAGGTTTTTTTGATACAGCCTAATATACATAAAGTATATGATTAAAACAGAAAATTTCAGTTATTTTGGAGAAATATCAAACACCAGCTCATTCCTCTCTTTAAATGCATATTTTAAAATTATTAAGTTGTTTCAAGGAAAATTATTCCTTTTATCCTCCCTCTTTATGAGGGGGTGAGAGACATTTTCAAGAAAAAATTGCCTTCATTTGAATTATCAAAAGGAAATAAGCTTAGCTCTCTAAATTACTTTATTTACTACTTTCCAGAGGGATATCAGTATATATACCCACCCTACCCTACGAAAATTCTGGATTAGTTAGCGCAAGACATGCTTTAATGACATGCAGAAATTCCGTTGTTTACTCACCTTATTTCATCAAACCCCCCCCCCCCCAAAAAAAAAAAGAAATTGGGCTACACACCTGCTACATTCCTTTAAATTGTTGAACCAGTAGGGCCTCTTGGTGGCAAATTAATGAGGCCAAAAAAAAAAGACAAAGTGCCTTATATAAAGATACTTTTTTAAGTCTATATAAAAAAATTTTTAAAATAAAGATGCATTTTTATTCACTTTTAATTTACAGCAAAAGATTATCCAAAAAATTTTAAAGGCCTAAATATTTTTCTAAATACTACTGCTTATTTAATTTTCAACAAAATGTTAACCAAAACTCTTTAAAATGCACCATTAGTCCATGCCCATATTGTCATGAATTTGGTCAAAGAAATGCATATGCATCAATATTTGAATTTTCAATTTTACAAATACAGCTGCAGCATACTTTAAAACATTGCATTACACTATAGAGAACTACTATATTCATAAAATTCTTTTTTTTTTAAATCTCAAGTACCAGTGAGATACTAAGAAACTAAGATAGGAATGATAAGAGATAAAAACTTACCTTCTCTGATACTGACACACCTACCATAAGATATAATTTGATTTTTATATTTTAATCACAATGTACAACAGTTACTTTATCGTAATTTAGCACAAACATTTGCAATAAATACTTTTTAAAAAATAATAAAAAGTTAATTTTTTAGAGCACAGATGCATTATAAAACTTGTTGCATTCCTCGTTGTGTACGTATCAAAACAGAATCATAAATATTCTTGATGTCATCCTACAACAAATATGTTGTATCAATTATTTGTTAATCACTAAAGTGTTTAAGTTAACTGTGCTTAAGCTGCAAGAATTAATTTAAATCTAGGCAAGTCGTCCAATCAATACGTATAAATTCTAAAATGCCTAACTTTACGAACATTTATTTTACAAGCTGTAACTGAAAAATATTAACCATATTTCAATTGGGCAGGATTTTTTTTTTTATATCAAAGAACATTTACGAAAATTCAGTCAATTATATCAAAGAAACAGATAATATTTTCATCAAAAACTTTACCTTAACTAAACACCTCGGCAAAGATGCGATGTGGTTAAGTCTGTTTTTGACTTACTATAGCTGTTAAACAATGCTTACAATGATTTCAGATCGTAAAGAAATGACTGGTACCATTTAGTTTGAAGATTAAAGTGTTTCTTTTATCTTTCACTTTCACTTCTGCAATAACAGTATATATACCGGTCTGCTATGAATGATTGCAGCAGATTACACCACAAAATGAAAGAAGGCGATGCCGGGCCAGACGCTACGATAGCAGAAGTCATGCAATAGACGATGCGCTCGTACGACGACGATCATCGGCAAGCGACAGACCGGCGAAATTGCGTCAGTCTCTCAAAGGAAAATACTCTACCCCGTTGAAATGATTAGCGCTCTAGCGCTATCTACCGACACAAAGGATAAGCAGCTCCCCAGCCTCAATCTACAAGAATCACACCCATGCGCAAAATAAAAACTTACTATATTGGGATAAGGAAATGCATAAATTTTAATTACGATTTACAGCGCCATCTTACAGGCGCCATTTCACTTAGATCTTTCACAATGGATCGATGATTGTCCTATATGAATACCCCTTAGCCGGAACAGAAAAACCATTCGGTTGCCAACTGTTGAATGTGTATGTCACGTTAGAAACAAGAAAAACACTTTGTTTCCATCACAATGGTGTCCATGGAACCATGGTGTTGAGAAAAGGGGTGGGATCATTTGTGTATTTTAGTTTCGTATTCAGATGAGGGCTTTACTGCTGCCATCTAGTGGTAATAATAGAAAGATGATATTTTCAAGTTGTGTATGATATTTTTGTTAGATTTTATTTAAAGTTTTAATTTAATTTGAATTTTTATGCTCCAAAACAAAGCAGTTTATAATAAAGTTTTTAAAAATCCAACCCCATTAAAATGAGAAGTTTTCCCATATGTACTGTATAAAAAAAGGTTTTTATCTGCATATTTAAACAAATCTTGTTGCATTCCTCACGGTTTATATTGTTATTTAAACTGGGTTTTAAAAATTTATATGTAATATATATGTAATATTTATATATATTATTTTAGTATCTAATCACACACCAACCCAAATTCATTTGAGACTATCGTACTATATTGGGAAATGCATAAATCTTAATAATTTCACTGTTGAAGCAAAATGATATAAACCTTATATTCTGTTCTCCTACATTATTTTTTAAAATAATAAACTTTATTTTCAAAAATGCTTAAGTCATACATTTTTTTATTAATTATTATTATTATTGGACATATTTAGCAGAAAAAAAAATTCTTTTTGCTAGTGGTGTGGGAAATTTATTCATCACTACAGGACAGTATCAGCATAAATTGCTAAATATATTAGTAATGGACTAATACTAAAGAGCTGGCTTAGCGAATACAAGTTTTCAGGGAATTTACATGATCACCATGATCAAGATCTGAGCAATTCCTGAAAATTTAAGCGCATTTTTTGAGATTTCCCTTCTACATTCTATAGAATTTATAAAGGAAATATATTTTCAAAGGAAATGCCCAGCAAACACAACTGCCCGCAAAATGACGGCCGGGTACCCGTCGCGCTGGCAAAGTGCCGTATATACCGGGAGCAAGGTAGATTGCCATCGTCTGGTCACTGGAGTACCAGTATCTGAAAAGTGCATACCCTAGTAGCAATGACTGCTTGTTTTCTGCTCGGTCGTTCATCGACTCATCGTTAACTCATCGACTCGTCGAATTCAGTCATCGGCAAGTGCACTTTTGTTTATCTGCAATAGATGAATTTTTATTCATGGATAGAAGTGATCTAGACGAGCAGTTTCGCCGATGGGAAACCGAAAAACAATATCTTATCCGAAACTCCAGCTCTATAGTCATCGGGCCTTGCAGGTGTCCCCAGTGGTTTACACTTTACCCAAATTCCTATAAATATTTGCGTAATTTAGATGTGCCTTTGCATAATCTAAGGAAAATTTTGAACAATTCTTGAATTAATCGCATAATTTACTTCAAATTTCTTGTATTGGGGTTGGGAGGGGGCAGGGGGGTGGTATCCCCCCCTTGCCCCCTCCCACAAAATTTAAATTTGAAAAGAAATATTTATAAAAGAAAATGTAAGTGTTTATTATATAAAAATCGTTTGTAATATTTAAATAATTTTTTAAAAATCTGTTTGAAAAAAAGAAAAGAAAATCTATTTGAGCGTCACCTGCATTATAAGAAAAAACTCTTTTGAAACCTCTTTAATGTAAACAGCAAGAAGAGAAATCAGTTAATTTTTAAAAGTTATCCAAGAAATATGAACGTTAAAATCACACTAAAATTTCTATACAATTGGCAATATTGTTTTTTAATTATTAATTATGAATGTTGTTGCTACTTACATACATTGGTAAAAACATTTCACCCAAAGTCCCAATCTGAGACTAAAATAACCGCTACTTCACACTTTGCCTTACACATTACAATATTTGATGGTCTAGAGGTAGCGCGCTTATCTCGAAATCAGTACGCACAGGGTTCGGGCCCGGGGGAAGAAGGATTTTTTTTTTTTTCAGAAAAACGGAAATTTAGCATACAAAAAACGAAAACATAATAAACAGAACGGACATTTTTTGAAAATTTTGCTGCCAGTCGTTTATTTTTTATTAACAAATATATTTTAAACAGTTTATCGGTTTCTTTTCGTTATTTCATCGGAGTCATTGGGAAACGATGATCGGCTTTATGGCCCCCCGAGCGGACATTTTGTACCAGTTGCCGATGAAATTTCCCCTTTTTTGGATGAAAAGCCGTGATCGGCCATTGCTCCTTCTTCTCGGATTTAACTCACCCGCCTCTCATCGACCGATGGGTTATTGCTACTAGGGTATGCGCCGGTACATAACTAGTAACGGCGAACTGCCATGTGTCTATGACATGCACAGAAACGTTAACGGCGTGGTACTGTTTAAAATGTACCGGACCAGCACTATTTGGCGGCAATGGGCCTGTATATATTTCGTAGTGTTAGCATAAAATTTCGTTAATTTAATTAAATAATATTATTTTACTTTCATACTGTGTAGAAGTGTTTTCCGTACACCCAAAGGCAGGGACACAGTTAAGATTTCTTTTGGAAGGGGGGGGAGGGGAAGAGTTCATATTGTGCTTTCAAATATTTTAGTACTAAAAATTAAAATAAAACTAATGAGTTCAGTATGCAATAAAAATGTTAGCTACATCCACAGTGAAACCCCCATCCTGTATATGAGTACCTATGTACAGAATATGAATTTTATATTCTTAAAATTTTAATAATTTATATTAATTTTTCACAATTTTGCTAAAATTTTCCTGAAAAAAAAATACTTGAAGACGTTTTCTACGTTAAGCCCCTTTTAAAATCTACCGTCATGTAATAGTCAAAATAGAAAGTACGCAATATGCTCACTTAGGAATTTTATTTTCTTTACGCTGTTTCGTTCTCTTGAATTAAATGTTTGATTAAACCGCGGGGCCTCACACGTAAAACTATATACCCGAACAGACCAGACGGCTAGCAAGATAAATTCTACTGTCGTCAGCTAACTTCTCACGCTTCCAGTTTACAAGCTTCGAACTGTTATCGCGGATTTGGCTACATTAATTGAAATTATTTATACGCAGTACAGATGAATTTTTTTTTTTTATGCGTTTGAAGACAGAAAATAAAAAATGCTTGTCTATTTTAATAAGAGGTGTGTATAAGTGTCATTATATATGTTTCTTTTCAAAGGATCTTTTAATAGTTTATTGGAAATTTCAGGTGCGGCCCGACACGGTAAAGTAAGCATCGCATCGGGGCGCTATCTTCGAAGGGGCGCAATATCGAGCTCAAAACGTGGAAAAGGTAGGGAAAAAATGTGGAAAATGTTTAAAAGGGCAGCCTTTTTTACGTTTGCAGGGGGGCGCCACGTACCTTAGGGTCGCTCCTTGGAAATTTTACAAAATTGCGGCTACCTAGTACTCCAAGGGATATAAAATATATCTAATAAACTTTTAAGTTGTGAGTTGAACTCTTTTCAGTGGAAATATAGGTAATATAGTATAGCATAATAATACACAGAAAGGAGCAGAGAAAAAATTCGAAATAGCTAAAAATTCCAAACAATATATATTCTCGCAGAAAAAAGTGATAAATAAAATAATTCTAGGAATCGACAAAAAATTCGCATTATCCAAGTTTCACGGAAGAATATTACGCACGTTTCGGGTGGTACAAAGGGTCTACCCTTCTTTTCAGGAACGTGGTTAAGGAGGGTCGATCTTTTGTACCATCCGAAACCTGCATACTGTTTATATGATTTTTGTTTAAATGAGTTTATAATAATATTCTATATGCATATGAGCATTTAACGGCGTTTCCATACTTAACCTTTTCGCTCTCATTATTGAAAAGATGCAGTGAAGAATACTATCCTGGGACCTTAGTTGGAGGACTTTTTAAGGGGTTCTAATGGATATTCACGTTACATCAAAAGAAAACTGACCAAAACTCCAGACCATTAGATCGGCAGCTCCGCAAATGGACCCGAAACTGGGACCTTCACACTTCAGTATTCATTATACAATATTCAGACTATTTTACTTACATATATTTGATAAATTTTCAGACCCTTATTATCGCAGGGTCACCGGTTTGAAAGGGCCCCCAGTTTCAAATGTTGTTCTGAAATATTCTTTTATATGTCAAAATTTTATGAAAAAGAAAACAAATTTTATAGATGGGGACCCCCAAATTCATCAATGCCCGGGGCCCCTGTTGGTCATAATCGGGCCCTGTAAATTTTTATAAGCTACGTTCGGGCTAAATGAACAGTGTGTAATTATATTCAGATTCCTTACAAACATAAAATAAACAGCACTTCATTTTGAACAACTGAGAGAAACAAAAATCACAGCTTCACAGCAAAAGGAAAACTATTTTAATATAATAAAATTTAATATAACAGCTATTAAGGAAATTTTTAAGCTGAATAATTACAATATATATGTGTGTATATATATATATATATATATATACATATATATATATATATTTATATATATATATATATATATATATATATATATATATATATATATATATATATATATATATATATATATATATATATATATATATATATATATATATATATATATATATATATATATATATATATATATATAATGCACACATAAAATACGAAACACGAAATTAATATGGTGCGGGGGGGGGAGGGGACTGCTCTAGTTATATGATTTAAAAATTGGCGAGTTTGGCGCATTTTCGAGTGCAACAACCATTCTCTGTTTTTTTTTTTTTTTTTTTTTTTTGTCTTTAATTTCGGTCGAGGACGTTGAGCAACGAGAGTTATAATTGATGAATTACGAATCAAGTACACTTTTTAGGATACACATTTTTTCCGGTTTCTCATTGAACTTTCGAAAAGTTTAATTGCTTTGGTTAATGTTAAGTTGCTCAAGACAACTAATTTGGTTTCGTCGATTGGAGCAATATAAGAATAGCATCATTTGCTTCAATGTTGAAACCCTGTTAGTTTTTGATACAACATAAATTCTACAAATTACTTGGATAACACTATTATAGGTAAATTTTTACTTTCACTGTTTTTAATATACACAATCTCATAGCGTATTTTAATGTATAAAATTATTTTCCTCCATAAAATTTGAGTTGTGTAGTTATGCAACAGGTATAGATGTAGAAATTTCTATTTAGAATAGCTAACATAAGAAAAATCATTTGATCTAAACAACCTTTTCAATACATAGCAAAATGTTAGCCTAAAGTTATGTGCGTGTGTGTGTAACCATAGTACAGCTTTTTTTTATTATTTATCGATTAAAAAAATCTGATGTGTCCAACACATGACTTCCTTGCACGTCCATTAGATCAAAAATATTTTCGATGCACTTCCTCTAAATTTATTTGTTTGAAAGAGATAAAATATCAATAATAGTAAGGTTTAGCGATTTCTAGCCAAATATTTCGATATCGCCAAGCTGAGTTCAATTTGAAAGATTTCCTTCTGACACTTTATTTGGCGATATTTCACCAAAAGCCGACAAACTTGAGATAGTCAGCGAGATTTTGGGGATAGCCAAAGTAGTCATTGACCACAGACTTTCAATGAATTGAATACATCTATACACCTCAATGTATTCAAAGTCATTTGGCTCACCATGTAAATAAATTCTCAGTCGATTGCTGTCAAAAAAGATATTGAAAACAGTTAGATATTACAATAGTTCTAAATACAAAGTTAAAAAATCTACGGGTTAAAGTTTTAGAGTTATACAAAATAGGAAATAATTTTTGGCGCCAAATTTGGCGATATTTCGGCGAAACTCGTCAATGTCGACGACATTTGGCGAGATTTTAAGCATGAACCAAACAATGACAGATTATCGCCAAATTTGGCGATATTCCGCCAAAACTCGTCAAGAACGATAACAAATGGCGATACTTCGGGCATGGACCAAATGACTGACTATCGCCAAATTTGGCGATATTTCGCCAAAACTCGCCAAGGTCGAGGACAGACGGCGAGATTTTGGGCATGTACCAAACAATGACTGTCTACAGTTGTATTATATTGAAGATGTCCATAGACATTAAGGTACTGAAATTCTTTTCGGTGGTCCTGTAAATAAACTCTCCAGTAGATTGGAACCAAAAATCGAGATGCACAACTAGATGTTACAACATTCTTATATATGAAATTTCATAATAGTTTTTGAGATTTGAGAGTTAAATATGCACACACATACACCAAAAGTCGCCAAGCTTGGCGACTTTTGGCATAGTTCTTGAGGGAGGCACGTGACCGTGGTCGGACCATTACCTAACTTATGTGGTAGGACGGTATTGTGCTTGAAATGGATGAATGCCCCTAAAATTGCTATTGACCGTAATGTATTGGAAATCTTTTGAGTGTTCCTGTAGCAGAACTATAAATGAAAAAGACACTTTTTTTAATGGAGAAATTCATTTTCTAACTCTTTACAGCATATATCACTTCTGAGTCGTTTGAAATAGCCCAATACCTCTAAAAAACGCTTTGATGAATTTCGGCCCATAGAGCGTAATGTATTTCGAATCTTTTGGGCGGTCCTGTAGATAAACTATTCAGTCGAATGGAACCGAAAGGGAAGGTGCACAACTAGATGTTACAACAATCCTAAATATAAAGTTTCAACATGCAACGCCTAACAGTTTTTGAGATATGCGAGTTTAATGAATTTCCGCCCATTGAGTGTAATGTATTTCGAATGTTTTGGGCAGTCCTGTAGATAAACTATCCAGTCGAATGGAACCAAAAGGGGAGGTGCACAACTAGATGTTACAACTATCCAAAATATGAAGTTTCGACATTCTACGCCTAATAGCTTTTGAGTTAGGCGAGTTTAATGAATTTCGGCCCATAGAGCGTAATGTATTTCGAATCTTTTGGGCGGTCCTGTACATAAACTATCCATTCGATTGCCACCAAAAGGGGAGGTGCACAACTAGATCATAGAACAATCCTAAATATCAAATCTCAACATTCTACGACCATTAGTTTTTGAGATATGCGAGTTACATACATACGTACGTACGTACAGACGGCATGGAAAAACTGGCCACAGTAGACTCGCCACTGGTCAAAATGAGTTGCAGACGCGTTAATATGATCGTGCATGCTAGCCTACGATGAGATGCATCGAAAAATTTTTTTTAATTAAATTTAGAGGTAGTCAAAATCGGTTTTTATGTCGAAATTTGGCCCCCAAAATTTTTCGGGATCACATTACTTCCTTATACTACGTACAAGGAAGTAAAAATGGATTGAATATATATTGATTGGATAGAGACTAATAAAAGCTTATTTTACCTAAACGAAACGTACAGTAAATCCCAATGCTACCCATATGCAATGTCTTTTTTTGGAGGGAAGAGGGGGGTTGATGAATAAGCCCCCTAACCTCTCCCCTTTATACGATACTGGTTCGTATTTTAATTACGGCAGCATTGCTGTGAATAGGCACTAAGCCGGCACAGTGCCATTATATTACAGTCACTGTTAAGCTATCAAGCCAGTGCCTTTATTTTTAATAATCACCGGCACCCCGCCGATTCATTTTAGACATTTTAAACTTAATGGGCATGTGCCTTTATTGTAAATGATGGCCGGCACATGCAGTAGCCCCAGCACAGTGCCATTGCCTTCTCGGGCGACCAGTTTGGGTACGATTCAGTTACTTTTTGCAGTGCCGGGCCAGTGCTGGACGTAAAGGCAGAAAGGCACTGGAAAGGTACTCCGCCAGCAGGTGTGTGTTTGCTGGGAATATGCTAATCCCTCCAAAAAAAGTATTCGAGCAAGAGAGAAATTTCCTACGTTGGTTTCATATATTAAAAATTATTTATCATAGAATTTGAATTAGGCTATGTATACATTTATACATAGCCTAATTCAAATTGTATGATAAATGATTTTTAATATATGAAACCACCAAACTTTCCATATTTCTGTCATGGTGTGCGTTTTTCAAAAACTTCATCATTATTCGCAAATCCAAAATAGGAAATTTCTCGCTTGCTCGAATACTTTTTTTGGAGGGTGTACATTAACAAAGAGCATTTCACAGTCAAAAATGAATCAAACCGCTAATTAAAAAATGAAAATGCAAATTCTGTCACAGAATTTTATGTTAACAGAGTTAGAAGGGTGACTGTTATATCCGTCATAATTTAAAACATTTACTTTCCAGTCGTTGGCAATTTCTAAAAACTTCATTATCAAAATATCTACCATGGCTCACTGGGATAAGTACAGGCTGTCCGAAAACCAGTTTCTCCTATGGGATTTTGCGTACGAGAAAAGTTTCGCTTCGCCGATTTGTCGCTGTGTTACCCCTCTATATCACTGTTGCCAACTCTGCTGGAGAAAAAGATCTGCAAACTGGCAATACCGGAGTATTTTGTAAATCGGAAATGAATGTCCAAATGTCTCAAAGAAAATTAGCAGATAAGCGTATTTCAACAGCACAAACACGTAAAGGCCAAAAAAAATTTTTTTTTCTCAGCTTGAAAATATTGTAAGCCATTTGTGGATACTTTTAACTTTGATTTTAGGCCCATTTTCTGAGGCAGAGTTGGCAGCAGTGATACAAAGGGGTAACAGCAAAAAATCGGCGAAGAAGCAAAAATTTACTCGTACGCAAAAACGGAGCTTTTCGTACAGCCTGTACTTATCTCAGTGAGCCATGTATCTACCATCGATGTGTATAAGAAAATATCTACCCTAACATCTACTATCCAACTTTTATAGCGCGTATGAGTGTCTTATGTATATATCTTTTAAAATACCTGTAAATATGTAATATATTCTAAATTTTTAAGATGAGTATAATTTTTAAGAAGAGTTTTTTCGGCCATATTTTAATGTTTACATAATTACGCGCCTATGCCACCACGGTCACAACAATAAATTTCGATGATGTTGTCGTCTATGGGAGGACTAAGGATGAATGTTCAAAAAATCTCTGCTTGTCTTGAAAGCTTGCGTGAAAATGATTTACACGTTAAGAGTAAGAAATACGAATTCTTTCAAACAAAAATCGAATACTTTAGGTCATGTGGTAGAAGACAATAAAATTTCTCGAACACCGGCCAAAGAAGAAACCATAACACAAGTGCAACAGCCAAAGAATGTTCAAGAATTACGCCAATTTTTAGGTATGGTTACTTATTATTCTCGATTCATACCAAATATTTCTACTATTACATACCCTTTATACAAGCTGTTACGTAAGCATACGAAATTTGTATGGAATAAAGAATATGAAAAAGCCTTCATTAATCTCAAGAGGGAAATATCCAGTGACAGACAGGGACCGATCTACACACTTGGGGGCTCAGGGTACAGATACTTTTGGGGCCCCCTGCACAAAAATATTTTGCAGAATATTACTTAATTAAATTAAGTTAAAACCAATTATCATTCCAAAGTCAACACATATGTAAACATTTGCAAATCAGTAAAATGTCACGACAAATACCACTTTTATGAATTTTTCAGTTTAGAAATGTTTTTATCATGTAGAACGACAGTTCTACTAGTGACGCAGCCAGCCCAACCAACCAACCGTAAAATTTCGCGGCACTTATATTTACCGGTAGCTTTTCAATTTTTAAAAGTGTCTCTTCTGGATCTCGGAATCCATTCTGACGAATTTTTTACAATTAATATATGATTTTAGTCGGTGCCAAATTCGATGAGTGACGTCGCCGGTTAAGCTAGGAAAACTCGTTTTCTTTATTTAATCCAGTTCAAAGAGGGAACTATTTAACCCGCGTAAGGAAATACGGAAAATGATCTTGTTTCAGAGGCGGTAAACAAGGCAGGGAGTATGAATACAGTGCTGTTGCCGGACGCGAAAAGAAAATATTTTTTAAGGATAAGTAGGCTCTTAATATTTTTTTTCGGGGGGAGGGGAGGTTCAATTAATCATCAATTTTCATCACAGTATTCCAAATTGTTATAAATATGCTCTGGACAAAATTGATGCAAAGAATTGACCTAAAAAATCTAAAGGGAAATGCCTCGGCGCTCAATCTCAATCCATGATTTCATACATACATAATAATTCCGTTCATTCTTCCTTTAGAATATGTTATCCTTTATATTTTAAATTAGTCACTCTTTTAAATTTTAAAATTTACGTAAATATTTAGTTAGCTTCATAGTAACCAAACTAAGTGAAATGTATATGAAAATTTTGCTTGCCCTTTTGGATAGCGTGACGCAAAAGATAAATTAAATTATTGATATAAATTCATTTGAATACATTATATAGACTCAGTGAAAGTGTGATATATTTGACAGTGTATTTCATAATTAAAAGCATTGCTTAAATGCGTAAATCTTCTTTAGAAAATAAAACGAAAGTAACTGTAATGGAATTTAAAAACAAATCTTTAAAAATCCCAGCAAGGCGTCACTCAAAATTTGATATCATTATTTTTCAGACCCATATTTAAAATTCATATAGCTATAAAGTAAAATGCTGCGTCACAAATTTTTAACCAGTTAAGGGTTTTTGCATGGGGATGGGTATTTACAGTCGTCACACACGTTAGAAACGATAAGAGGAGGAGCATGCTGAGGTGTCTTATCGAATTTGCAAATATCGAATCGAATGGATAATTTTTAACACTGCAAGTGACATTAAATTAAAAATTTTGAATGTTTGTGATGAAATGAAGTAAGTAATCAGAAATTTTTCTCTTGAGAGATAATTTTAGTAGATATTATGATTACGTAAAAGGAAGTTTTGGGGGCCCCGTAAAAATCGGGGGCACGTGCCCCGAATGCCCCGCCGTCAATCAGTCCCTGGTGACAGAGTACTAGTACCTTTCAATCCACGATTTCCTGTTACGCTGGGGACAGATGATAATCCGTTTGGCGTTGCAGCTGCATTATCGCATTCTTTTAACGATGAAAGATAGGCCTTTATTGGCCTATCTTCATCGTTAAAAGAATCCGATAATGCATTTTAATATCCGATTATCGCATTTGCTTCTCGTTCCCTGACAGAAGCCGAAAGAAATTACTCCCAACTGGATCGAGAAGTCCTAGCAATCATATTAGAAATTTCTCATTTTTATGATTACCTCTATGGCCGATACTTTGTTCTCATAACTGATAATCAGCCTTTATCCAGAATATTGCATAGGAAAACAGCTCTTACAAAAGTGAAATCAGCTCGACTTCTACGATATGCCTCTTACCCTAGTAGCAATGACTGCTAGTTTTCTGCTCGGTCGTTCATCGACTCATCGTTAACTCATCGACTCATCGAATTCAGTCATCGGCAAGTGCACTTTTGTTTTCCTGCAAGAGATGAATTTTTATTCATGGATAGAAGTGATCTAGACGAGCAGTTGCGCCGATGGAATACCGACAAACAATATATTATCCGAAACTGAAGCTCTATAGTCATCGGGCCTTGCAGGTGTCCCTGGTTTACACTACCTAAATTCCTATAAATATTTGCGTAATTTAGATGTGCCTTTGCATAATCTAAGGAATATTTTGAACAATTCTTGAATTAATCGCATAATTTACTTCAAATTTTTTATATTGGGGTTGGGACGGGGCAGGCGGGGGGGGTGGTATCTCCCCCTCTTGCCCCCTCCCACAAAATTTAAATTTGAAAAGAAATATTTACAAAAAATGTAAGTGTTTATTATATAAAATCGTTTGTAATATTTAAATAATTAAAAAAGTGTGTTTAAAAAAGAAAAGAAAATCTATTTGAACGTCAGCTGCATTATAAGAATAACGGAAACTTCATTAAAATGAGCAACTCTTTTGAAACCTCCTTAATGTAAACAGCAAGAAGAGAAATCAGTTAATTTTTAAAAGTTATCCAAGAAATATAAAAGTTAAAATCACACTAAAATGCCTATAAAATTTATAGTATTGTTTTTAATTACTAATTTTGAATGTTGTTGCTACAGTGCGCACCGGTTATAACGGACCTGGGTTATAACGTACTATCGGTTATAACGTACCTAGAAGCTAGGTCCCGATTGAAGTTCGATATTTATAATGTTATTTAACTTCGGTTACAACGTACTTAACCAAAGTACGTATTTCGGCTACAACGTACTTTTTATACAAAAGCCAAGAATAAAATTCTGCTTTTGTTAAGCATTTTATCTCCTTTTTCATGTAAATATCAGTGCGTTCAAAAACACTCGTTGTCAGTTTCCAGATTCTCTGGCGAGATGAATTGTGTATGAATGAAGGGAGCCACCTTTTATCTTTTTCCCCTGCTAGGCAGGGGTAAGAAAAAAACCAAGTTCTTTCTTTGGCATGCATCCATATAAATGTCTTCTGAAAAGCCCTGTCTATAATGATTCTGATGATAATGAAGGAGAAACAGAGAAGCCTATACCCAGCATACCTGGCGCATTAAATGGTGCAAAAACAGCATCACGATTTTTTGAATGCCGCAGTGATGATGCAGAGACTCTACAGAAGTCTATATATGGATATCGAAAACGGTATTTTTAAATTAGCATCTGCTTATTTAAAACAAAAGAAAATTATAGATTATTTATCTCAATAAAAATTGTACAACAATTGAATGGTAAAGAATTTTCAGTTTTTTATTTCTTTTAAATTAAAAAAAATCGGACCTGTTTAAAATACATATTACAGTGAAATTATGAGCCCACTTTCTTTTTTTGTGTGTATTATTGAATCTTACCGGCGCTATTTCTTATAACGTACTTCGGCTATAACGTACTACTTTTTTAGGTCCCGTGAGAGTACGTTATAACCGGTGTCTACTGTACTTACATACATTGGTAAAAAGTGAAATTAATTTCTTACCAATCGAATAATTTGACTATTATTAATAATAGTTGACCAGCACTTTGTCAAAATTTCACCCCAAGTCCTAATCTGTGACTAGAATAACCGGTACTGCCATCTTTGGCTGATGCATGATAAGTCTGGGTGGCCTTGTGGTAGAGCGCTAGTCTGTGACCTCGTACGCTCAGGATTCGGTCCCGGTGGAGGAAGAATTTTTTTTTCAGAAAAACGAAAAGCTAATAAACAGAACGGACATTTTTTGAAAATTCTGCTGAAAGTCGTTTATTTTTATTGACAAATATATTTTTAACAGTTTATCGGTTTCTTTTCATTATTTCATTGGAGTCTTCGGTAAACGTTGATCGGCTTTATGACCCCCCGAGCGGACATTTTGTACCAGCTGCCGATGAAATTTCCCGTTTTATGGATGAAAAGCCGTGATCGGCCATTGCTCCTTCTCCTCAGATTAAACTCACCCGCTTCTCGTCGACCGATGGGTTATTGCTACTAGGGATAGTCAAATTCAGAAAAGGAGTAGAAAACCAAAATGTAGATTGTTTATCCAGAGCAGCTCTTGATCAAAAATACGTATCTCAGGACATAGTTATCAACGATGCAGTCCATCAAGTCTGTGCAGAAAGTGTTTCCGAGATATCAAGTGACACATTGACTTCTGATGCCATCGTGCTAGAAAAACAAAGAGATGGGAATTGGCAAAAATCAAAAGAGAACTTCAATGAAGTCGTGTAATCGAATCGTTATACCAAAGTCTCTTCAATCTGAGGTCTTGAAAGAATTGCATTCGATGCATATTGGAATAACAAAAATGAAACAGTTGGCTCGAAGCTATAGTATGTGGAAAAATATTGACGAAGATATAGAAACGCTGGTGAAATCTTGTCATAGTTGCTCTTCAGTAAAACATAGTCCTGCAAAAGTACACCCTCCAAAAAAAGTATTCGAGCAAGAGAGAAATTTCCCACCTTGGTTTCGTATATTAAATATTATTTATTATACAATATAAATTAGGCTATGTATAAATATGACTTTCCATATTTCTGTCAAGTTGTGCGTTTTTCAAAAACTCGATTATTATTCGCGAATCTGAAATAGGAAATTTCTCTATTGCTCGAATACTTTTTTTGGAGGGTGTACAATAAAGTTACTCAATGAAGCGTTTGCTACTCATGGATACCCAATAGTTATGGTTTCTGATAACGCTTCAATTTTTAAGTATGAAACATTCAAAAGTTTTTGAAAATCAAATGGAATTAAACAAAATTTTATTGCACCAGGATATCAAGGAACAAATGGACTCGCTGAACGCAATGTCCAAACATTGAAAGATCGACTGAAAACAATGACATCTGAAGGTATACCTATTCAGTTAAAAATCCAAAGAATCCCCTTTCTGCACCTTTTTCTGCATGCATCAACGAAAACTAACACTGGAATAATTTGGACGTTGGACATGATATGCAACCAAAACTTTCGTCAATACAACCAAATTTTAAGAACTTTGTGACAGTCAAAAACAAAGCCATCATGCCATGGATACTTTTCATCCATTTACCGTATAAATTCGTTAAAAATTTCGTGCCTGCAAGTCACCTTTTGTAAGTACTTTACCTACATTTTTATACTGCTTTATATTTAGTTTTTATGTTTGTCTAATGAGTGATAAATGATAGGCCCTTAGCTCCTCCTTAAGTAATATTTATTCAAGGGTTTCGTTGCTAAGCATGTGGTAAATAAAGGGTTCCGTGGGATACAAAGTTTCAGAACCCCCGACTTAGTTGAAAGAGATACAATATTTCGCAATGGAGATTTCTGTGCAGGGACTGATTTGCTGAGATGGGGCCCCTGGGCAAAATCTTCATTGGGGGGAGGCACTCTTACGAACTTTCTTATACACTACCATGCAACTTCAATATCTCATCCTACAAAGAAGGATGTTTTAACAGCATTAAAATTATTATTGAATCAAGATGAAAATTGAAATGCAACAGTTCGATAACAATATTATTATGTAGGGTCATAATATTTTAGCTATATTATTTAATTTTCAATCGTTACTTTCATTCCGAATTTTTGAAGTAACATGTTCTACATTATTTTTGTACTTATTTTCTTAACATCTACATCAGAGCATTTACTTATTCTTTAGTGGGATAAATCTTCACTTTGCTCCACTCAGGAAGTATTTCCTTTTACCTGTTCCGATTGAAAATCTGCTCTATGGTTTCCTCGCTACCACCATGCATCACTACATAGGCCACGCGTAAATAGTTTAGATAAAAAAAAGTGTGGATATAATGCTTAACGCTACGAAATAGTAACAGAGTAACTATTGTTTTCCATAAAACTAGTTTCCCCGCCTCTTATTTTAAATTAAAACCAAAAATTGCAAATTTTTAAACTAAAGGATAATTTCAGGCCCCCTTGCTGCTGGGGGCCCGGGATCGTGCCCCGAATGCCCTGTCTGAAATCAGTACCTGCTTCTGTGGTGCAAAATAAATAATACTGTTCTATTTGAAAATAAAAAATGCTATTCATCTGTTTAAACTATTTATATTTTATCTAAACGAAATTGCATTGATTACGCAATTTATTTTCTGAGATTAACATTTAAGTGAGTTTAAAATCTAATCTTCTTGGATTTTTTACCAGTTCATCTAAAATATCTTCCGCAGATGGTGTATGTTCGCGATGAATGTTTAGAAGAGCTAATCCATTCATCGAACCAACTATCTTCTTTCGCCCATATGCTTCGTGGATATGTTTTTAGTCGACGTAAGGTCGAGAACGATCGTTCACTTTCACATGCTGTGACTGGTAATGTGGTCGGGAGGCGCAATAATGTTTTAATATTTGGCAGTGAATTATCTTTGCAGAATCCCATCCCGTCCAATGCAGTAGTTGGCCATTCGAATTTTTCCATGCGAGAAATCCGTCTATACCACAGTTTCAATTCTGAAGTGTCTGACACAGAAATTTACGATGATGGACTACGAATTTGGCGGTATTGAAACGTTATAAAATAATACATACATAAATGCACCGTCAGTTAGTACGTTTTTATAAGCGTTATTTTACAAAACTTCCTGTACATTTTGCCTCTGTTTATTTCAGTCCTCGCTTCACTGCTGTTTTAGTAAGTGAACTCCTTTTCGAAGCTGAAGAAGAGTGAATATTTTTACCCAAAACACGTGTTCTGACGATAAGGGCAACTTTATATTTTATTTTACAAAGTTTTAATTATTTTATCTTTTAAAAGCTTTTTCAATTGAGATTTTTTTTTGTTTTATCATTTTGTTATTACATTTCTAAATTTCTTCCGGGAGGATGCAGATTCTCCCGGCCTACGTTCCTAGTATTTTATATACAGTCGAGCTCACATTATGGAATAGCCAATCAGCTACGAAAAAATTATTCTGATAAGCGGGATATACCATTATACGGGAGCACATTGAAAATTTACCACATTAAGCGAGATATTCTTTTAACCGACATTCCATTAGATGGCTTGACTGTTGTATATGTATATATATATATACACGAATACACTATTATAACGCATGCGTATGCACGCAAGCTTCTCACTCTGAGATTTTGCCCACCCTTGGAAAAAATCCTGGCTGTGCCCATGGCCAGATTACAAAATAACAATAATGGATACGTGAAAATGCAACATCTTTCGGATCTTTTCATAGGTTTAAAATATCTAATTTACAATAATAGGCGCATTTAACGTTCAACTAAAGAATGTCACTATCCAATGGGCTAAAGTACATTTTAGATATTTCCTGCTTCTTTCATATTATTGTAACTAAGGATACGTATCAAATAATGGAACCATACTATAAAAACAAAAACATTAGTTTGCTAATTTTGGCACAACATTGGTGTTATTCAAAGAGAAACGTACCTATCAGCGAAGCCATGGAGCTCATGAATGGAATGCGACACTCTATATATTAACTTGCCGCCTCCGGCGACCAGTTGGTTCGCCATCTTAATAAATCTTGTTCGGAGAGAATCCTGTTTCTCACCGGCTTCCTCGCCACTGAAATCTCTCAGATTCTGAATGGAATTTAAAATTAAGATAGTTACAAAGAGGGGCGGTCCTAGGTTAAGTGGCGCCCCTGCTAATGTAAAAACGCTCTACTTATGCTCTACTTAGTTTTTGAGTTCTAAATGACGCCCCTTCAAGGCCGGCGCCCCGATGAGATGCTTACCATGTCGGGCCGCCCTGGCTAAAAAAATAAGATAGTTAAATGATGAAAACCTACAAAAAGGTATAAATTATTTTCGTCCTATATTTATTCTGAAGAGGTTCTGGATATACTGGCCTTTATCAAAAAACGGAAAGTAAAAAAAAAAAAGAAAAAAAAGAAAATTTGAAACACTTTCAGATTTTAAATACGCACTAAAGTGCTATATATTAAAAGCGTATTATAATCCATAGGTCCTCCCTATTTTCTTTTCTTATTTCATTAAGTTGGAAAGTATATCATTATTCATGAGTGTGATTAAAGAAAATTAAAGATGATATTTCCAACATCCTTTTTCTGGATGTAATACATTAGAAATAGATGGGAAAAAACTGCGCAGAAAAATGCACGATTCGAAGTAGCAAAAGCAGACGATCAATTGCGCCAAGTCTCACATCTTCTCAAAATCGCATATCACTATTTCATTTTTCGCCAAATTAAAAAGTTGCACATTTTAGTCTCGGAAAATTTCCAAATCCTATTTTTCTTTTGAGTATAAAACATTTCATTCCTGCTCCGATTTCACATGCACACGATATTGTAATTAAAAAACAACCTTACAAATAATCTAAACAAAAAAAAATCGTTATTCTTTTATTTTTACTTCAAGAGTCTGAATCATTTAATAAACTTGCCAAATATGGCAACCTAGATATGCTAAATTCTCCCTCTTTCCATTGCAGAGTTACAATTGCGAAATGGCAAGAGCAAAATTAGCCTTTTGCGATTGGTTTTTTATCGTCATCTCCTAAAATAATTCGAATTTTGAAAAAAATCGCTTCGAGGTATGTCGGAACCCGTCCTGGAGAATTTCCATACAAAATTTGGTAGGTCTAAGATCACCCGTCTAGGAGCTAGGCGAGACACAGACAAACTAACTAACGGACATTTTATATACACTCTGTTTTATTTATATAGATTTGAGGAAGCCCGCAGTTGCTGCAATAAGAAGTGTTTCTGTAGGAATTTGTACAACCTGTTTCGCAACGTATCACCCAGTACAGTAGTTTTAAATCATTTTATGAATGGAAATGTCTCCAATTATGTCTTCTTGTGCATTTTGCGATGTCAGTACTTGGGATGGCCACCATCGGCTTTTATGATGACACGCAAAATTTTTTAGTAACCCTAACCTAAATAAATTTAATGACAAATACCGTTAAAACAAAGAAACTTGATTTTCGTTGAAATGAGTCCAATAATTTGGCCAACACTGCACTAATCATAAAGAAAAGTAAGGTATAAGGCGTCTAGTATGATAAAATCCGTTATTATTATTTTTGTTCCACCTCATGGCCACCATAAACTTTATGCAATTTTCTGCGTGTCTCGTTGTAATTACTATCAAACACCAAATACCACGAGCTCTTTTGTGAAACTCTGCTTTTTGCCTAAACCATACGCCTAAAGCACTGCAAACCTTACATGGCCTTACTGAAACAATAACGCACACGTTATTATTAAATAGACGATGCCGCTATGCAAACTTTTTTTTCATAACTGCACGTACACTATGTATAGTACATCAGAATGAAAACTCAAATCTAATACAATTCGGAAGGTAAATTTTAACCGTTACGTATGTACAAAAAAAAAAATTCCAAAACAATGGCACGTAAGGAACTTTCGCTTCCATTGCATCCTTACGTTAAAGCTTCCGACTGAAGAATCAACAATCCCAACCTTGATTTTTATTGCTTTTTTACGCTGCATATCTGGCGAACGTCGTTTTGTGATTGATATCTTGCCTCTGTCATATACAAATTTTATCGCGTGTGCCCCGATCGTGTTTGTATTGGCCGTTCACTGAGGTGTTTTTGTGCGTGCATAACCAACGCCCCTAGAGAGGAAAGCCGCGGCGCTTACTTATGACGTCACACCGAGTAGGTAAAGCAAAGCGTTTCCATTAGGTTTCTCCTCTCTCCCGTGCTCTCTCTCCGCGGCTTTCCTCTCTAGGGGGCGTTGGCATAACGCGTCCGTTTTTTGTGACTCACTTGCCGTTACAATGCTCTTTAGTGTTTTTGCATGCGCCGATCATTTTGCGACGAAAAAAAATAGGTGTTGCCATTCGAAAAAATCGAGTTTCTGTACCTACAAGAGTAACCGTGAACGCTACTTTGTTGCCGTTCATAAAATATAGAGCCAATACCTCTGAATAACTATCTCTGAAATTTCATCTCGATTGATTGAACAGACGGGATCGTAGGGCAGTGGCGTAGCCAAGAGAGAGGGGGATAGGGGACCAGACCCCTCCCCCCCCCGAAATGAGAGAGACAGACACGGAAAAGGCAACACCACTCATTTTATAACTACATGGCATTCGAAAGGAAATTTCCCCCCCTCCCCCTTTACAGAAATACAGTAATGAAGGTAATTGAAAGCTCATGTCTGAAAATAATAGAACGAGACCTCCATTTTGTCTCAATTAACTTAAAATCAGGAAAATATGTCCTCTTTCTGCATTTATAATTTGCAACATAATTACCTCTTGCAACACATAGCTACAGTTTAATACATAAAATCTCTCCAGCAAAAATCTGATAAATACTGGAATAGGAAATTCATCGCTAAACTACCAGAAAACCATCGAGGAAAGTTATTTTAATGTAAACAAATTTAAACAATACAAAAGTTGAAGTGCTTCAAATGAACTCTTATCACTCCCAACTTTCCTTAACGTGAATTTTCCAATTCCTCATTCAGTCCGAAGATAGTCATCGTTCAATAGTTCTCTTTCAGTCTTCTGTAGATAACAGCAATATCTTGTAGCATTTCCACAAGGACATATACTCTGTCTAGGCTATACTCACATTTCTTTAGTTGAAGCTCATTGAAATTCCGTAACTTAAAGTGCATTAAAAGAAAAATGGTTTGCTAAGTGAAACCATCTTTAACATGTTCCAACAAAGTTGGAAAAATTTACGACTTCAGCTTGTATTTTGTTTCTTTGTCTGCCTGCAATCGACTGCCTTGAAATTTTGCGTATATTATTTATTAGTATTGTACCACCAATACCTTTGAAATTGGATGCATAACATTGATAGTTTTTTTATAAGGGCATGTAAAAATAGTCGACTACAATACAGCAATAATTATTAAAAATGCATTAATATATTCCAATTAAAAGGTTAATATATGTAATCTCTACTTATTATAAAAGAAGGTGTCTGTCTGTGTGTGTGTGTGTCTGTCGGCAGCGTTACGGACAAACGGCTACACCTAGAAACACCAAATTTGGTACTCGGGAAGATGTAAATATGTAGTTGTGCACCTCGAAGCGATTTTTTCAAAATTCGACCTAGAATTTTTTTTATTTTATGTTTTATGCGATTTTTGGCATTTTTTCTCACCTAATTCGTAATAACGGCGGAAATTACGCTCGCAGCAAAACGGCATTTGTATCATCGGATAGAGGAGGAAATTTTCTTTTAAAAACAGTTTGTTCTGAATACGTAACATGATTTACCGATTTTTAGGAATTTTTTTACTAAGCATCTGCCTTCGCGATTGTTTTTTCGTAAAATAATTTTAAAACTGTCGCATCTTGAATTCTAATCCGTCATAACTTTTAGATATTTTGACAAATCGTGAAACATTCTTTTCTCCCTCTTTTAAAATAAAAACGAAAAAATTATGTAAATTAGATGATTTTTTACGAATTTTAATGCAGCCTAATGTTTAGAATTTAATAGCATGAACGCGATCTTACGCCATTCATTACATTGCGATCACGGCACGAGAATTTATGTTCCGTTGTTGCCACAGAAAGGATTAGAAAAAAGGGTTTTCTCAACCAATCGAGTTTTTAAATGGGATATCAGAATTTCAATTCGCAAGTGAGGATCTATGACGTCAAATGCTTGAAGATACGTAAAAATTACTCCATAATTTTAACTCATTTATTCCAGCTCTATTTTCAACACAGGGAGACGATATTTTGATTAAAATTTACTGTAGAAATAAACTAAGAAATTCACGATTATTATTATTAGAAGTGGTATTTTAATCCGGTGCTTATTTAAAAATTGAAATGTTTTCACGGCGCTGAAAATGTTCATTTTAAAAAGTTACAAAGTTCGTTTCAAAGCGCGATATATTAAATTTTTTGCTATTTACTATTTTTATTTTTGGCATTTAATTTAGCGCAGGCGTTGCCTAACATACGCATGCAGGTTGCGAGTATAATTTTATTTTAACGTTCTCTACTTATTATAAAAGAAGGTGTCTGTCTGTGTGTGTGCGTGTGTCTGTCGGCAGCGTTACGGACAAACGGCTACACCTAGAAACACCAAATTTGGTACTCGGGAAGATGTAAATATGTAGTTGTGCACCTCGAAGCGATTTTTTCAAAATTCGACCTAGAATTTTTTTTATTTTATGTTTTATGCGATTTTTGGCATTTTTTCTCACCTAATTCGTAATAACGGCGGAAATTACGCTCGCAGCAAAACGGCATTTGTATCATCGGATAGAGGAGGAAATTTTCTTTTAAAAACAGTTTGTTCTGAATACGTAACATGATTTACCGATTTTTAGGAATTTTTTTACTAAGCATCTGCTTCGCGATTGTTTTTCGTAAAATAATTTTGAAAACTGTCGCATCTTGAATTCTATCCGTCATAACTTTTAGATATTTTGACAAATCGTGAAACATTCTTTTCTCCCTCTTTTAAAATAAAAACGAAAAAATTATGTAAATTAGATGATTTTTTACGAATTTTAATGCAGCCTAATGTTTAGAATTTAATAGCATCAACGCGATAACTCTTTACTTTTTAGTCCGAACACGAAAGCCAGGAAACTGGAAGTCTTCCTTTACCTCACACTCTCATACTCTCATCTCACCATACCCAAACATAATAAACAACTAACAAAACAACACTGAAAGTAAGCGTTATCAGCATTGTTATCCGCCGCTGTTAAATAGTTCGTATCGTATTAATAGCTTGGGGGAAAAAACTAAGATACTTTTCAACTGTTAAGGTCTGAAATAAAGTTTATATTTCATGTCCGGGTTACTTGAGTGAAATAATTAAAAGGATTTAGAAATTAAGTGTGAAAAAAAATTATAAGTAAAGCTTCCATAGCATGCCAAACTTAGGTATTGGCGAGAATGTACTTTGTTGATTTCTTGTAACCCCGTGTTTCACGGTTTCACACGCATGGTGTAAGGGGTAGGGTCGTGGGGTCACAAAATCTTTCTTTTCCCCAAGCTGGGCCAAAAAGAAAAACCTGTCCACCACGATTCACATCGGCTGTACTCTTTTTAATTGCTTTCTGAATTTTTTAGGGCTTATTTTATTTATTTAAAACGTTTATTTATTTATTTTTATTTTTAATGCAATACAAAATATTTTATGCAAAAAAGGTATTTGTTGAAAAAAGTAAATAGTACTCTCCCCCATATATATATATATATATATGAGAGTATTATATATATATATATATATATATATATATTGCTTTACTGTATTCATATTTGAGGTTCAATATTTGATAAGTTATCCTTCTAATTATTTATATATCGTCATTCTTGCGTATTTCAGCATATTTTTTTTAAATCTTAAAAGTTTAATAAGTTATAAGCCTTATAAAGAAGGGAAAGGGAGCTTTATAAGATATAAATTTATCTTATAAAACTGTAAAAAAATTAATCAAGTAACTTTTACATTATAGTATAAATAACTTTTTCAAATTTCATGACAGTTGATAACGACTAAAGTGTGAATTTCTAGGGTTGCGGCCTACCGCGCGGCTGTTTTCTCCAGATGTAACGTGAATTTGGGTTAAAACCCCTTACAAAGTCCTCCGCCAAAGGCATGCCTTAATTAAGCAGACAGCTCTCGTGTAGATCTGTCTTAACAACAAAATCTAAATAATTTTCATGAAAATTTACAGTGAAAGTAAAAAGTTTAATATGTTTAATATTAAATAAAAATCATAATCACTTCTAATCCCTATTACTGTCTGAGCGTGTCCAAAACCCTGACTACGTTTTCTTCTTTAAATATTGATCATAGACATTTAGAATAAATTACAATGTCAGTTTATGGTATCGAATAAAATTTTCATGAGATTTAATGGAGATAAATACAAACTTTTATTTTTTATACAGCACTCTTACAAAAATCCCCGATAAGTAAAATATACCCTCATATATTAGTGAGGTGATGTAGAAAGTTTGAGCTTTTCTCATAGAAAATGCCTACAGATATATTTATTAAAAGTTACTGAGGGCCAATAAGCTTTGCAATATCAATAATAGTAAAAAAAATATATAATTATTAAAACTATTCTAATAAAACTAATAAACCATTAATTTTAATCACAGTTATATATAGCCAATATTTACATTTTAAGAAATGAATTTTAAATTATTCTACACCAGTTTCCTTTAAAGAGATTTTGTTTTTTTTTAAGCATTTAGAAATGAAAATTTGTTTAAAAACATTACAATTACACTAGCATTTAATTTAGAGGTTTTTTTTAATGCCTCATTAATAGCATAATTTAAGTTTTTTTAAAAGCATCTTCAAAAAAAAAAACAATATCAAAATAACAGCACTAATGTTTAAAATGAATATTTTCAAAAACAAAAATATTTATATATAAAGTCGTGACCAAAATTGTGGACACTTTTGGAAATTTTTAGATTTTTTAAATTTGTATGCTTATAGGATGTGTTAAGTTTCACAAAATACAAATTCATACAGCATTTTAAAGAGAATTTATAACTAATTTCAATGCATAAAACTAAATTTAAATATGTGCACTAGAGTAAAATTTATAATTACTGTAATCTGAAAAACAAATACAGTGATGAAGTTAATTGTAATTTCTAACTTTCCAAGTCAATCACTGTTACTTTTCTGAGCTTGAATAATCTCTCGTCAGCTCAATAAAACATCGATGCCAAGCTGTAATAAAAAATTAAGGCTACTCTACGAACTGCTGATAACTCACTGCAATCTTCAATATCTAATACATCTCGATAATTATCTCTGTTTAACTTCTTTTGTACTACAAATACTTTAATTTTGTTTTTTGAATTGAAATCGCTATTAAATTATCTCTAAAATGATGTAAAAGAGTTTGCATTTTGTGGAACATAACATATTTTTATACGCGTACGAACTTAGAAAAAAAAAAGTTTCTAGAAATGTCCACAATTTTGGCAATCACTGTATACTTAGAAATTATTCATTATTCTAATAATTATTATTTAAGACAAAAAAGCTAACAAGATAAATTGCTATGAATCAGAATATAATCTTGTACTTATAAAAATAAACCAGTAATAATAAGCCGTAGTTGGTTAGAAATCAATTGTCCAGTGCGCCAAATTTAGTCCAGAACCGACAAACAGTCTTGGCGCTCATAGCGAATGAGCATACATACAAACTGACAAACAAACAAACAACAAAAAAAAAAAACCTGTTTATTTTATTTATTTAGATTATCGCGTTTGGTTGGGAACTAATAAAAACAGATTTTAATTAATATTAATTTGAGGTAAATACAGGCCATTGATAGGGAATTTGACTATGGATCTAAGAAAAACATGTACACAAGATAAATGTGCCCGTTAAATCTGATGGGCCGATTCTAGATCATCAATTCTAGTTCTTGTTCAACACAGCAAACAAATAAAATAATTGAAAAATTATAATGAATTTAATGAATTAAGTTATGTAACGAGTTTAAGTATTTCTTTAATTGATTATTTTCAAGATGAAGTGCTTGTTTGTTTAAAAATGAAAAAGAAAGTTATGTTGATGGCTAATCTACAACAGAACATGTATTATAGGCATGAATCATTTTACACTGTAAAATTTCGTTGTATTTTGATACAAATAGAAGTAATTATAACAAAACTATAGTTCAGAAGTTTTTTTTTAAATTTTATTTATTTATTTATTTATTTGTGTGCGTGGGGGGGGGGGGTCTTGCAAAAACAGATAAAAAGTATGGTGATTTATCTGGAAGCACTTAAAATGCTGTCAAATAAATGAAATGAAATGCTTAAGATATTTAAAAAGCATTTAAAGTGATACACATCATTAAAAATAATTTTCAGATACAATTTTACAGCTAAGCCGAAGTACCTGTTAGAAAAAGTAAAAATGATTTAAAAGATTAGTTTCTTTTTAATCAAAAATTTGTTAATTTGTCTTGTTACTGTGAAAATGAATAAAACATGAAAGTGACACAATTTACAAAAGGTGATTTATGTCATTAAAAACTGACCGGGGATAAAACTAATCTAAAAAAAAGAGTAGTTTTATTATCTTTTTTATTTTTAAGTTCATAAATACTTTAAAATCCAAACACATTATCTTTATTATAAAATAAAATGTATTACTCTATTTATAGTAAAAAAAAATCAAATTTATTATCTTTCAAGTTTTGTGAGTGTGTGCGTGTGTTGATGGGGGTGGGGATGGGATGGGATGTAGACTCTAGAAATATATACTTGCGCATTAATATTCAAGAAAAACTATGAACTTAAGGGTAGGGCCTAGTTCAGATTTGGGGGAGGGCAGCATGCTCAATGGATTCGATGTGATTTATCTTTCCGGTTTTTATACCTTGATATTTTTTAATTGATGACTTATGCTACCAAAAATAATTTTGATGGAGTACTCTTGTCGCCCCTAAAATTTTGGGTGTCCTAGACCGTGGCCTAGTTTTCCGGTGTCGTTTTATCCGCTCAACGGTCTACCTATTAGGTGTCTCTATAATAAAGTGACCAGTATATCGAGCCTTAGTAGCGCCGAATGACTGATGGTCAACTGCGTCATTAGAAAAAAAAAATGTTTTAACTCGACTGATTATGCTAACCATATCTTCGGTTCTGTTGTGCACGGGTATTTTCCAATACGCTATTGCTAATTAATCTCAGCGATAGCAAAAAATCCAGTACATTTACTTTTTGGCTGTGCGGAATCTGCTTGAAGAATTGTAATGGAAGTTAATTTTGAAAATGTTTAACTAATTTGATCAAAAGCAGTTAAGAGCAGTCAGAAAGGCCGATGCCTTAGCCATTATTTTCTTTTGGGTGGGGCAACATACACGCCAATTATCATATTGGTTTGTTTGTTTGGAAGAATACGGCCAATTATCTGCGCTTGAGATCTAGACCTGCAGGGGGGATAACCCATACTTACGCTAAGTTTTGGATGAAACCACAGCAAACTCCGAACGGTTAGGTCCATAGAAATAATATCTATCGGTGTATTATATCTATGGTTAGGTCATGGAAACGACCTGGATTTGAACCAGGTATCTTCCATCTCCCAGTTCAGAGCGCTATGCGCTCGGCCACTGAGCGGGAGATTATCATGTTGGAAAGAATAAAAATGTAGGAAGACAAACGTCATACAAAAAGGCATAGGGGGTCAAGTTCCGCCTTGCCCTATGCTGCCAACGTCCGGGCTCGTAGCCAGGAGGTGCGTTAAGGGACAGCACTACCTGAAAAAATCCCCCCCCCCCCCCACGGAAAAATTTTACGTTTCTTCCAATTACTTTGAAAAATAGACAGAAAATGTGATTTGAAAAAATAAAAATGTTGAAGTAAAAAGCCCTTTTGAAGAAATTAAATATTTTTAAAAAAGTTTTTAAATCTTGATAACTAAGACTAAAGTGTGTATACGACAGAGTGTGCATTTTGAACATTAAACAATGTTTTAAAATCCCATTGGGATTTAATCTTGGCCAAGTAGATAAGACACTGAACATGATAGACGGCTGAAAGTCCAAGGTTCGGGCCCATCGCGCGGCTGTCGATCTACAGTCTGGAGTTTTTGTAGGTCTTTTTCTGCAGATGTAACGTGAATACGAAATAGAACACCTTAGAAAGTCCTCTTACTAAGGCACCCCCCCCCCGATCCTTGGCAGATCGTCCTAGAGTAGCATTGCCATAATCAAACCAAACAGAAACATTTTGCTTTATCGTGTATGGAAACAGGAAATGGCTAAAGTATGCTTCAGCCCACTCCAAAGCGGGTTTTTTTTTTTTTTTTTTTTTTTTTTTTTTTTTTTTTTATGTGCGATAAACGTGAAGTAAAAAGGTCCGAAAGATTTTGCTTTTTTGCGTATGCATTGTTATTTTGTAATCTAGTTACTGCGTGACATACGTAACCAGTAACGAATATGCCTGCTTCACTTGACGTCATTGAGCTGTTAATTTGGATTTTTGCGTATGTGTTATTGCTATTGCGCTAATGTTTACATCTAGTTGTTGCCGCTTCCAGCATAAAAATATCGTCAATTTTGGTACCGCATACATTAGCGTATTATATAAGAAGATACTAAATTTAAAAAAAAATAGTATCTCTAAATAAAATATTAAAATTGAATGATTTCAATGTCCACATAAGTATGGCAACAATTAAGTAATTAAAAAACTTTGTAAAAAACACACATAAGAAGTAATAGGTAAGAGGATACGCAAGTTTCGTTCAAAAATTGTTTTGAACGACAGTTTCAGTTCCCTGTGTTCTTTACGACGAAGGGCTTGGACTGATGAAGTTCAAAACAATTTTTGAACGAAACGTGCGTATCCTCTTACCTATTTCTTCTTATGTGTGTTTTTTACAAAGTTTTTTAATTACTTTATCGTTTAACACTTTGGCAACAATTGTTTATTTACTTTGTTTTAATTATTTTCAGAAGAAATATTAATTTTTATTTTTTATTTGAACATCTTACAAAAAATTTTATTTATAAATATAAACCTGGTTTAAACCAAAAAACCCGTTTTTTTTCCAACCCTAGGTGGGAATGACGGCCGGGATAATAAAGTACCACAAAACCATTTTGGGGACGCATTTTGTCATAGTGTCTTCCTGGTACAGGTACCAGAGATTTTTTTTTTTTTAAGTTGGCTTCAAGAAGACATTTTTTACGTATCCTTACAAAGTAGCTTAAAGATTTATTATTTTTCTATAAGATATTGTCCTGCTTTCTTTTAACCGAGATATTGTTAAAAATCTCATCCTATCCCTGTTGATCGGTTTGCCAACGAACAGGAGCAAATGGCCTAGATTGTTGCTAGAGTAAATCATATTTCTAATATTTAAAATATATATATACATTATATTTCGTCTTTTCGCACGAGCTGAAAGAACGAATTGCGCTTCCTTCCGAGTCCGTGCTTCCGTGAAAACAAATGGTCAAGGCAGGACTGGTTCCGCAGGTCATTTCAAGGGCGAGAGGGAGATGCTTTCAACTTTTTCTGTTTCTCCTTGAGGGGGGGGGGTGTAGTAAAGGCATTACTACACCTACAACCCGCCCACAGGGGCAGGCAGGGGCTATGGACATAGAAATAACACTGGTGGCTATTGAGGGTGAGAATTGTATCACTCCGCTTATTTTATCCCTTGCTGACGTCTAAGTATTTGGCGTGTAATATTTGAAGGTGTTACCTCACACAGCATCCCAGTAATCCTAAAGGGGAGAATACAATGCAAGGGAAGAAGAACCATTAAAATGATTGATTGCCTCCGTACGGTACCGAAATCTAGAAGAATTTCAGACCTAAACCTTAGATATGGTCCCTTATTACGTACCCAGTCAATTCTCACGTCCGGGGTTTCTGAAAGGGGGGCACAGCATCCCAGTAATCCTAAAGGGGAGAATACAATGCAAGGGAAGAAGAACCATTAAAATGATTGATTGCCTCCGTACGGTACCGAAATCTAGAAGAATTTCAGACCTGAACCTTAGATATGGTCCCTTATTACGTACCCAGTCAATTCTCACGTCCGGGGTTTCTGAAAGGGGGGAAACACAAAAGCAAGTCCTTGGCCGGACAAAGACATGTTTTTGGGAAGCTGTTTGGAGTATTCAAGGCTTTTAATGACCAGTCGGGATTCGCCAATCTAAAACGACGTATAAATGAAATATTAATAAACAACTTTTATTATTACATGTTTAACAACGCTGCTAATGCAAATTTATGTAAATATAATAATTGTATGTTTTTTAAGGTAATAGTAAATTTGTTCATGTTCGATATTGTGTTTTCGGGTAAAAACGAAGTTAAAAAATAAAGTAAAATAAAAAATTCTCTTGAAAGTGAAACAAATCCTACATTTATTGGGCAATACCTAATACTGCATACATTTAAGATTCATGTAATATACATTGAATACCATGATGTAATTTTTGTTTGCACAGACATTGAATTTAATGAACCATCCATAGTCGCCCGATTTGCTGATTGTCATTAATTATTAGTTACAGCATTACGGATTGAATTAAGTTCATGAAAAGTCTTTTCCCAACGTTTTCTGATAGGCAAAGTGAGTTGTAAACATTTTTAAAAAGTCAACTGCGTCTTTACAAGAAGGTTGTTAAATGTACAACTCTCCACAATTTCTCCCTAAAGAGTAACATAAACACAGAGACAAAATTTTTGAAACTAAGGAAAATTTAAAACTGCGTATAACCGATATTGTGCGTCGTATACACGAAGCATTTTTGCATTAAAATAAATAGGAATGAATCGGGACTTCATGAAAATGACGTATAAATGAGAAAAAAATAAACGGTGCCTTACTCTGTATATATATATATATATATATATATTAATCTGCCCTAAGAGCCCAATTTATGACAATTATTATATTTGTCCCTGCAAAAGAGTTAAAATGCTATAAAAAATAGTCTGCGAAGAGCATTCTTTTATACGACTCAAATACTACATAAAATATTTTAAACAGGAACAAATATTTTTTCCATGGTTAAACTATATAGAATCTCCTAAAAATAATAGTAAGCCTAGGACCCCCGTTATTCTTAATTAGACTTAGGTCAGCACCATAGTTTTGATGAATATTAAGTTCATATGCATATTTCGAGTGTTACCCCCCCCCCCCCCCCAAACACACACACACAAAATGCATGCTTGCAAAATTATTGTATTATTTAGATGAGTTTCAACAATATCAGATTTATATCTAATTTAACTTTAGTGATTTTACTCGTTTAACATTCATTTGACCCCTATACTTAAGATTTGGACAGAAGATCGAATACATGCTCCATAAACATAGCAAATGTGTTCGTTAGAAATGTAGGGCCGTATATTTGTTTGGTTGTCTGATAGATTCAAGATGGTACTACAGCTACAAACTCTCTCTTGACAACTTTCGTTCTTAAAACGATTTGTTGAATACTACAGAACTATTTCACGAATGCAAAACAGTAATACAACTAATAGAATGCAGCTCATTCACTTACATTTATATCAGCTTCTTTGCAGCTGTTCAAAATGGGGAGGGGGAGTACGAACTTTCCGAAAAAACGGGAATTTCTTAAAATGCCTTATGCAAAAAGGGTTCTATGTTTAGGTATTTTCATGATGTTTTAGCTTTCGGTTCAACGTATAAAAAATTCGCGAAAATAAGATGCTTTTTACAGTGCGAAAATAAGTGCTTTTACAGTGTATGGCCTACGGTAAATTCAAATTGCACTAGCTGTAAAGTGTTTAAAAATTTCTTCTGGATAAATTTTTTTTGAGAGGCGGGGGGGGGGGGGTCTCCCTTCGCAAATGGCTGCCCTGGGGCCCGAAAATCCTGTCGGCCTGATATCATGTCTTATGTGAATATTTCGCCATGTTAAATTATGTTGCGTTTTGATGACAAAATAAATAACGATAAAATAAATAGTTAGTATTTTAGGGGTGAGGGGCCAAATATATATTAAAAAAAGAGTATCGTAACTATTATTTAAGAGCATTTAAAATTTGCAATTTAGTTAAATAAAACGCATGAAAAACTTACAAGTGCAAGGAATTTCAAATGATACATGAGGAAAAAAATTTTCAAATCTAATTCATTTGAGGCTTCAACGTACATATAATGATGCAAGATGATCTCGATCCCTGTCGGTAGACTGAACATTTTTATAGCATACTCAATTTCTTTGTACTAAAATAGTATTTGAAATCAAATCTGGAGATGAGCACCCCCCCCCCCTTGCCACCAAATGGTATGGGTGTCCATGATTTTAGGAAGTATTAATGAGAAAAAGTAAAACTAATGAAAAACTTTGTGCTAAATAACACTAACTAATCCACTAAATAACACTTGTGCTAAATAAAACTAATGAAAAAATATGTGCCATCCAGGGGCGTAGCCAAGGTTAGGGTTTAGGGGGGTCATAACCCCCCCATGAGAAATTTTACCCATACAAAATGTATATTCTTCACTACAATATTACACACATGTATACATATATATGAGTTGTAGTAGTCGTAACCCCCCCCATGAAAAATTTCTGGCTATGCCCCTGGTCCCATCATATTATCAAGAATTTTTATTTGCTATTTGTGAGATTCCACAGTATTGTCATGCCCACAATAAACTCGATTGGTCATAACTACAAAAAAATTGAGTTCGGTGAACAATTTTTCTTTTTTTGTAAACAATGTAGCATACCTACTGTTAAAAAAATTCATTCATCTAATCTAAATGTTTAATTTAGTTATCATCAACCGAGCTTGTTGCAAACATGACACAAACAATCACAGTACTATGGGATTACACAATTGCCTTGCCTATGTGTGCCACCAGATTTTCAAGAACTTAATTTGCAAAATTAAGAGAAAATTGTAATTAAAAATTTGGAATTTTGTCATTACATCCATCAAGTAGTCTTTAATATTTTGTTTTTAAAACTATATTAGCTAAAAGGGCGCACTACTTGACCTTAGACACATAACATTTGAATTACTACGGCCCACAAGCTGAAAGAGGTTGTGCAAAAAAAACAATTATTGTTATTGCATGTGAATAAGATATCTGTACAGCTTTATTCCTGAAAGCAATTTCACAATGCTTCCAAAATCATTCATTCGGGACAAAATTATTTTATTTGCATACAAAAGGTTTATATTACTAACTAGATACGGTGTGCAAAATTGTATTTTGATGTCAGTAGAAATAATTATAACAAAACTATAGTTCAGGAGAGGGTTTTTTTTAACTCTATTAATTTGTAATTTTTAACACATCAATGGTGAGATCCACTAATTTTTTTTTCTTCGCGGGTGTGTGTGTGTGTGAGGGGAGTTATGCAAAAAAAAAAAAAAAAAAAAAAAAAAAAAAAAAAACGGATAAAAAATATAATGATGACTTATCTGGAAGCATTTAAAATATATTAAAATGAATAAAATAAAATGCATAAAATATTTAAAAATCGTTTAGTGATACACATCACTAAAAATAAAATAATTTTCAAATTTACTTTTCAGCTAAGTCGAAATAATATTAGAAAAATAAAAATACATTTAAAGATTAGTTTTTTTAATCAAAAATTTATCTTTACTTGTCATGTTACTGTGAAAGTGAATAATGCAAGAATGTGAGAAAAATTATATATGAGGTGATTTAAGTCATTAAAAACTGACCGGGGATTAAACTAAACTAAAAAAGAAAGTAGTTTTATTGTCGGTGTTTACTTTTTAAAGTTCATACTGTAAAATTAGCCTATGGAGTTCGATTTTTTTTTTTTTTTCAAGCCTACAAGTTCTATCACTACGAAATATTAATATTGAGGATCATTGTTTATAAACTATAACGTTTTTCAAGAGACCGTTACTAAAAACATTTTAAAAAGAGTTTTTTTTTCTTCTTTTTTGAAGATTCTGAAATTTACTAAAGTTATAACGCTTATAATGCATAGTAAAAGCTCAAGCCTGTCTAAAGCGGATCTTTAACTACGCGGAAACTTGTTCTTTTATCAAATATTTCTTGGTCCTCTGAATACTTACTCTAGGATATAAACAGTTGAGGATTCAGAAATTTTTTTAGAAGGGACTAATTTAAAAAAAAAGAAAAAAAACTTTTGTGACCTAAACACGATATGCAATAAAACAAAATATCACTTTAAAGTATTGTAATTTGTTTTGGCAGGGGTGAATTTAGAATAAAAGGTTATTTTCCCTATGCAAAATGCACATTAAAGTAAAATGCTACCCTTTAGAAATGTCTTTGGAAAGGGGGAGGAGGGGCGCTCAAACGTCTTAGCCCTTTCCCTGTATGCAACACTGGATATAACTTTTGTTTAATGGAAAACTGCGTCAATGGAAGACCATTTATTTCCGTTTAAGAATAAATTTTATTATTATACAGTAAAACCTAATAAATTTCAACCGAATCCTTTTCACTAATTCGATTGATATTATTTTAAAATACAAGTTAGATTAATTTATTTGACTAATTACTCCTAGAAAAACATGTAAATGAATTTACTTGCGAAAATAATTTTATATCATTACAACATTATGGAATGGAATGAGTGAAAGAAAGAAAGAAAGAATATATATATGAGGGTTTTATTTTTTAAAGTCTTATGAATGTTTGATAAACTAATATTTATTTGACTTCGACGCAAAGCTCTATTTGTAGCAAACGGAATCTCATTTTGAAACAAATTGGAATCTCCAGAAAGAGAAGTAAAAGAAATGGGATATTTTCTTGGGAAAGCGAAACACGTACAAAGCAGACAATGAGTCTTTTTTCCAGTGCTTCTGGTCAACCGTCACCTTGACCCCAGAATTGACCCTCACTTCCCTTCCTTGCCCCCCTTCCTCCTCCAGCATGAGGGACCATCTATAAAGGTTTGTTTTTTTGTCCAAGCAGCTTTCTGCGAAGGGTCGGAGAATTGCATTGGGAGGTGGGGAAACGGTATTTGACAGTTTGGCGCATTTGGCGGAATGCTGTGTGAGGTATAACCTGAAGTGACCCCATATTTGGCTATGAATGCAATGTTGCCATAGTGAATGAATTCGAGTTTTTGATAATCTGAGATGTTTTTATATCTGAAGGAATAAAAATTTGAAAGTGAAATATGAATATATATCTGACTGACCGAGGAAAATTTGATTAACACATATTATTTATTAGTGTACATTAATTTGCGTATTTTAAAGAACTACACATGCGCCTTTTATTACCGTGTTTACTCGTGTAATAGTCGCACCCCCGTTTTGAAGCAGAAAAAAATAGTTTTAGAGTGCACAATATTATGTAGTAGATTTTCCTCGCGTAATAGTCGTACCCAGTGGCGGATCCAGAAAGTCTGTTTTGGGAGAGGTTACACTTTGAAAAATGCTTATTTCACCCAAACAAAATGTACAACAAAGCAAAATTTTAGTCAAAACCAATGTAAAAACTTTTGGGAGGGTCTAAGTGATTAAAAAAGATCACTTTACATACTCAAAGTGCATAATGAAGTAGAATGTTACTCTTTACAATCTCTTTTGGGGGGGGCTGAAGACCCCTAGCCCCTCCTATAAATCCGATACTGGTCGTACCTAGATTTTCACCATGCGAAACTGGCAAAAAAAGTACTACTATTTAGGGAGTAAACATGAATATAATTTCTTTACCCCTTGGGGTAAAAATAAAACTTTGGTGTCGTTTCACAGGAAAATTTATAACATCCTTCTATTATTGAATGGTTTCAATTCTGTTTTACGTAATGACAAAATAGCCAAAATTACCTAAAATAATTTTTAACGGTAAAAACACTGTCTTAAAGTGTATTTTAATCATTTGTAATCATTAGGTGTGGTTGGGTGCTGCCCCCCCCCTTTCTGCAAATGCAAGAGTCCTATTAAAAGCAAAATAAGTTTATATCCAATATTTAAGAAAATCAGGGTCGAAAGCACATTTTTGCACTCCTTTATCTCATAAATGCATTATAATTTTAAAAATAAGTCCATCTTTTATTGTCAAAATTTGATTTGTCATGAGGGTGTACGTACCCCGTCCCCTCCTCCTCCCTTTTGAATCCGCCATTGAAAATTGTAATTCTGAGGGGAGTTTTCCCGGGCGGGTATTTTCTCTGGTGGTGGTATACCCCCCCTACATTCAGTTTCACCAGTTTATACTCATAACTGTAAAGATGCAGCAATGAAAATTCTCTTTCAGTGACTAAAGTTACTTCAGAGAATAAATCTTTCAATGCAGCATTTAAACCCAAACCCCTAAAATCGGTGACTTCGGTGACCCTACAGCACAGACACCACAAAAAGCACAGGTTCTAATTATCCTGATTTATGAACCTTCATTTAATCGGGAGGCTTCATTTCTGCTAGCAACTATCTATTATATAGAAAAGTTCCTTAACTATAAATTGTGCTGATATTTTTAATTTTTTATGGCAATACAAATGAAACTATCTTTTTTCTACAATTTTAATCCAATTTAATTTCAGAAAGTTCTGTTGTGTAAGTCAGACTAGGATGTCGGTGTCCTGAGCGGAGGAATTCTTAAAGGGCTCTAACGTTTATTCCTAAATATAAAGCAATTAATAAAGAATAAAATCGGGGTTGAACATTAGTTATAATGATTTATTCCCTAATTTTATGAAAATCAATCACATTTCCTTCATTTTATGAATGTTAGATAATGTTTTGAATGTATAAAAATTTTATCAAATTCCCCCAATTTCTGTTCTAGAATTGGAGATACAACGGTGATTTATCCTCAATTATATGTTCAAAAATCTGGTTACCTTATCGAACGCACATTCACATTCATTTGGGGAAAATCACCCAAAATCTAAACTGTAGATTGACAGATACGCGGTAGACCAGAACTTTGGACCTTCACGCTTCAACCATGTTGGGTGCCTTATCCTCTCGGCCATGGTGGGAACTATTTGTGAACCTCTAAAATGCAACGTTTTATGTACTGCTTTGCAGGTATTTTATTTTTATTTATTTAATTTTTAATTTTTTTTTATTGGAAGTACTTAAGAACAACTATTACTTTGTATAAAATGAAATTTATAGTCATATGATTTTAGTTAGAAATATGAATAACTAGACAGAAACTGCCCCCTTTGAGGGTTGAGGGGGGGCGGCGTTAGAAACCCCTTCAATACTAAATTATAAAAAGCAAAGTCGGTAAATTAACCAGATATAATGATTTTTTTTCTTTATTTGTCTGTGAAGGGGACACTTCAATCCTACGGGCTCAAAACATGTAAGTATCGAAACCATAAATTAAAAAGTATTACTTTAACAACATATATGTGCTCCTTGCTGGTTCTATACCGTTCAGTTTAGAAATTACACTTCTGGACCGGTATCGGTTATGCAGTGCATCGCCGAAATCGCATGTTAACCCTAAAAGACTTGCCGCAATCGGACCGTTGCATGCCCGAAATCACCTTTCTTTTGCCTACGCCAACGCATTTTGCCGACACGGAACCGACACCGCTCCAGTTACCATCATGCCAATGCCGACATCGAAACGGTACTGCCGATGTCGGCCCATTCCCTACCCGATGCGGCTGTGTTTGCTGGGATCTAAAGATGTACACATAATTCGTTGACATTCTGTGGCTTACTTTTTGAAACAGACCTAGAAGTAAATGATTGTTCTAATCTGGTAGAGTGATAGTTCCATTTCAGACACCTTGCACTTAATGATACCGATATTTTTTTTTTTACATTTCACTACAGTATTGTAAAGCAACTCTCTTTCTTTCAAATGACAAAATTCGCTTGACAAAATATGAGCTAACACACTAACGCAAACTGTTTGCACAGACGAAATTTGCTGTGGCGGGAAACTTTCGTTACAACCTAATATATATATATATATATATATATATATATATATATATATATATTATATATATGTATAAAGAGTCCTGTAGAAAAACTATGAGTCCATAAACACCAAAATCAATACCGGTCTTGCGACGGTGGTTTATAACTATGTAGCCAATTTGAGCTTAATGGAATGCCCCGTTTAGGAGCTATCGTGTTTACTCACATACATACAAACACATACACACATACACACGTACATCTCGTAAAAATAGCATAAATGAATTCAGAAGACCTCAAAACGTGTAAATACACCAAAATCTCTAAGTCGAATTTTTTCATGATTACAATACTTTCCTTACAAGGTACATGTTTGGAAAGTCATAATACAGCTTATAGATGGTTTATTTTAAGTATTATTTTTGAAAGAGTTAATATAAATCTTTTAAAATAACAGTTTTTTAATTTTTGTTCTACATTTTCGTAAGGGGCTCGTACGTCCCTCGCTTCCCTTCTTAAATACGTCACTGGATAGAAGGTTTGTTTGCTGATTGACACTTCATCACATATCCAAACCTCTGGGAATCAGAAGCATGCAACTTGAAGGCCTTTGTTCATGACATAAACGAGCACTAAGAAAGAACTTTTCGAAATTTGACTCCCTTTCGGTGTAGTAGGGCAAAATATCCTAAGATTTCCTTTCACTCCTTAAAGGCACAAATAAATTGCCACAGAATTTTCCCTTAAAAATGTAACAAATACGACTACTTCAGAATCGACTTCGGGATTTTTTTCATATAGGGTGGTTGTGCAGGTTCTCAAAGAAAATGTTTTAGCCTAACATCGGCATTAGATGTTTAGAGTTTCTTTTTAGCTAAATAGCACGAAATTTTAAAATAATTGTTATAGTAAACGGTTTCATTTTATACTCTAATTTAGCGATTTATGCGACAAACCATCTACGTAATAAATTCGGAGTCAAAAACAAACCACAGATGTACCATCTTCTCTACTTATTATAAAAGAAGATGTCTCTGTGTGTGTGTGTCGGAGGTGTTACGGACAAACGGCTACACCTAGAAACACTAAATTTGGTACTCGGTACTCTCTCAAAATGGTTGAGCGAAAAACGATCAGACTGATTGAATATTTCTTCTTTTTGCGTAACGAAGTTGCTCTTCTCAGTTTGAGCGAAATGTTTTCTTTCGGCAGAGCGAGAAATTCGGAGCGAATAACGCTCCTTTTTGAAAGATTTGTCTTCATTCAGTTTTGGATACTTTTTATCATAAACGGAGCGATTTTTCTGAATTTCGCTCCGTTTTCATTAATATGCTTTCATTCAGTTATGAATGTCTTCCATCATAAAATGGAGCGATTTCCATGAAATGCTCCTTTATGAATATAATCATTTTTCGTTATATATGAGCTTTAAATCGAAATGTGTATATTTTGATTTTCAAAAGCGATTTGTGTGATTTTTAGAAGTTTAATTATAATTTTGTATATTTATTTGGATATATATATATATATATATCAAAGCCGTACCCAAGGGGGGGCACCAGGGAGTGCGCCCCCCCGAAATTTAAAATTTTGTTCACAAAACTATAATAATAAAGCCATTTTGTGAAAAATTTAGCCTTTTTCACCTCTTGGTCCCCCTCCCCCCCCCGAAATTTTTGTCTGGGTACGGCCCTGATATATATAACTTACCTCCTACAACCGGCCAATTTCTGCTTTTAAGAGATGTGCTTTAAAAAAACTCCAAACTCTGGACACACATTGAATTCCTCTAAAAACGGCCGCGATAGGGTGAAGTGGGAGGGCATATGCTCCCCTTGCCCAACCTCTTGAAAATCTTATTTGAAGCCTAATATATATATCTATTTTAATTTAAAAGAAACGTCCATTATTTACACTTCTATTTTATGTCCCTCCATGGGCGCCGGCAGCATAGGGCAAGGGGAGGCAATGCCCCCCCTGGATTTATGTATGCAGTGTTTTCCCTTGCTTTTTTGCTCTTTCCAGCATGGCAACCATATGTTGTAGTAGTCTTTGCCCCCTCCTTGAGTAGTCTTCCCCCTCCCCTTGGAGTAGTCTTTGACCCCCCCCCTCTGAGAAATATTCTGCCGGCGCCCATTTGTCCCTCCCCACGAATTTCCGATCACGTCATGCTTACCACAGTCCACGTTTTCTGTTTTCCAACATGTACTAAGGAAAATTGTAACTTTGGAATTATTGAGCTCTATTAGCAGTCACCATAGACGCTGCGTCGGCAGGGGCCACAAGATGGGGCATGTGCTCCCTCGGGGCCCTTTTCAGAGACTTTTAATTTTTTTTTATGAGAAACTTTTATTTTCTACTCTTGAATTTTATATGCACCCCTGTTAAATTTTTGATCAAACTATGCTTATAATGGTCACTTCTAACAATTTTCTTTTTAAGAAAAATGCTTTATAAAACTTCCATTAACAGTCACAGACTGGTCCTTCGTTCACAAGAGGGAGCATGTACCCCCTACTTAGTTTTAAAATCCTTTGATTAAAAATATTTTTCTGAAACTTCCCTATTCTACTCTTAAATTTAATATGAAACCCCCACCCCACCCCCCCTGAATTTTCGATTATGATACGCTCTACGATTTTGGTATTTCTTCAAGGCTCATTAGCTCAAAGGCACTCTCTCAAAATTGTTCAGTATAAATGTGACATAATAATGATTTTGATTATTAACAAGCGTACTTCTGCTTCAATTTTACATTTCTAGCCAAAAAGTAGCTGAAATAATAATGTTTCTAATGAAATGTATAATTGAATATATATACGCACGCACACACACACACTAGAAAAACAACAACAACAAAAAAAAAAAAAAAACGAGATTCTACATTTTTTTTGCGAAAATCTTCTCCAGCTGCAGAATGCGATGATCATTCCAAGGTAGTTGAAATCATCTTTTGACAACATATCAAATGTTCTCTAAAGGATTAACTGCAATAAAATATAAAATAAAATCAAGCACATAGATTATACTCATAAAGTATTCCTTTTGTACATCATAATCATCACAAAAACACTTTACTTAGCTTACAATTGAACTTTAGGTTAGAATTTGATGCCCCCCCCAGGAAATAAAATCCTTGTTACGCTACCAAGGGCGGATTAAAGGTGGGGGCGCCCCCCCCCCGAGAAAAAAGAAATTAATGTAAAAGAAAAGATATATTTTACTTCCATAAAATGGATGTATATGTCAATCTTCTAACTAACCGCCCCTACCGACAAACTAACCGCCCCCCCCCCGAAAACTTGCATTAATCCGCCACTGTACGCTACTGGGGGGAGGAGAGCACTGCTCTCAAATGCACCCCATGAGGATTCATTATTCAGAAGCTCCAAGATATTTACTCTACACAGACTTGCAGGATACGACAACAAAGCATTTAGGCTTCACGCCAAATGTTAGCTTTATGACATGATTCAGAATTCACATGAATAAAAATTTACATGATCGGGATAGGTAAATCTAAAACTAACAGGTTAGAAGTGCATTAAAATATGTAAAGAATATAAAATAAAATCTTACTTGTATTTATAGGCAGGCTTAATATTCGATCCTGGGCGACGAGACAGCTCGATGCAGGCAGCCATTATTGTTTGTTGTTTTTCTTCGGACGGGAGAGGGGAGAAGGCGCGCGCGATTATATATCTGACCAATCAGGGAAGACGAAAACGCTCCCAAAATGATGAAATCTTTTCAAATTGGTAAGGTCGTAACAAGTGCTCCTTTTCTTTTCTTTTGACGAAGAAATCGAAAGCTGGTTTTTAGTGTTTTTAGTAGATCGCTCTGCATGGAGAGTTTTGCAGTGAAAAATGATCGAAATTGTTTTCTTTCTTTTTTGGAGCACTTAAATCGCTCAACGTAATTGAGAGAGTAAGATCTAAACATCTAGTTGTGCACCTCGAAGCGATTTTTTCAAAAATCGACCTAGAATTTTTTTTATTTTATGTTTTATGCGATTTTTGGCATTTTTTCTCACCTAATTCGTAATAACGGCGGAAATTACGCTCGCAGCCAAACGTCATTTTTATCATCGGATAAAGGAGAAAATATTCTTTCAAAAACTGTTTGTTCGGACTGTGTAACATAATTTGCAGATTTTTGGGAATTTTTCAAATAAAATTAAATTTGACGCTGATTTCGTAAAATATTTTTAAAACTGCTGCATCTTGAATTCTATCCGTCATAACTTTTTAATATTTTGTCAAATGACGGAGCATAATCCTCTTTTGAAAGAGAAATCAGAGGAAAATACAAATTAGGAGATTTTTTACGAATTTTTAAGTAAAGAAGGATTTTCATTTCAATAGCAGCTGCTTAAAAATTTCGGTATGATATCTCGCGGGTTGGTTGTCTTGGAGACAGTAACAATGATTAAAATTGCCAGTTGAAAAAAATAAATAAAATTAATTTAAAATAACTGAGTTTCCGCATGTGAAATGTGCGTCATTTTGATGTCACGAGTTTAAAACCCTTTCGAAAGTCAATCCGAATAACAGACTCACAAGAAAAACATACTTCACGCATGAAATAATTCTTTTTTTTTTTACGTGGCCAGAAAAGGAATTGAATGCTGTTATTTCACCAGGGAATTATTCAGCATTATTTTCAATTGAGATTTTAAACTGGACACGTTTTCGAATCGCAGGAAATATGTCGCGGTGTTAAACAGAACCTGATTATGACCAACAGAGGGCCCCGGGCATTGATGAATTTGGGGGCCCCCCATCTATGAAATTTGTTTTATTTTTCATAAAATTTTGTTATAAAAAAAGAACACCATTTGAAATTGGGAGCCATTTCGAGCCGGGACCCTAGGTAAAGTCCCGATTTGCCCGTGCGATAATAGGGACCTGCTGCTAAACACGCCAATCTGACAAGAATTATGCGTAAAAAAGGTGCTAAGCTCCGTTCCTATAAGAACACGGAAAGTGGAGCGGCACCGGCTTGGCCATTGCTTAGGAGGGTAAAAAACTTTCTCGGTTGCTGCTGTGGAACCGTATACGCTAATGGGAATTGGTGCATGCAAATCTATTCGTGTCTCCTATGTCCACCGTGCTTAAACGATCGATATCAAGCGCTAGGTCTCTCATCTGAATTGGTTCAAAATTAGAACACTCATAGGGGGCAATGTTGGCCTGCCAAATAGGTGCCTCCATAATGTATTGACCAACATCTGCAGTCCTCGTAGCGGTCAAGCCTACAGTAGGCCTCTGATCCGGCCATTAGAAAGAAAAGAAAAGTTTGGTCGCATTTAGTCTAGGTTTGAAACATCGCAACTTCTTGTTTTGCTTTGGAAAGAAACGGAACTAAAACATCTCTCATTCTTCCTATACAAGTACTAAAAAGAAAAGGGTAGGGTATGATGAGGTAAAACGGATTAGGGGGTAAAATGTGTAATTATTTCTTTTTGACCAAAAATATAAATAAATTGTTTTCAAATATATATCTCTTTTTTAGCCCATATTTTCAGGCATTAGCTGGCAATATTTATAGTCCTTAAAATTTATTAATTGTATTTATAAACAATATATTAGCTTTTAAATGCGCCCAAAAACTTTTCAAAAAACTAATACATTCCTGAAAATTTGAGAAGGTCTCATATTCTTTCAATTTAGAAAAGCTCTAAGCAGCTTATTACTACTAAAAGTAAGCATTTTTAAGAGTATTTTTCTTTCTATTTATGCGTTTGTGCGGTGGGGTAAAATGGGTATACGTTAGGCGTAGTTAATATTACGTTCCCAAATGCTCCTCATAAACTTTTTAATGAATAGAAATGTTGCCTACTAATGTCTGAAATTACAGGTTGGAAAGAAAATCCTTTAAAAACAAGCAATTTATATTTTTGATAAAAAAAAATGCCTAACTCATTTTACCCCACCTTACCCTGCAACAATCAGAAGTCAGAATACAATGTTTATCCACAGTCCAAGTCTAGCAACCTTGACCCCACCTTACAGCAAATGCTGCTCATTTTACCCCACCTTTATGAGAATTAAAAAAAAAACAGCTTTTAATAAAGTTTAATATTTTTGTATTTAAAAATAATATAGTTATATAAGTTCTGAAGGAGCCTAGTCGTTAAGCTCCGTTCCCATACGAACACGGAATGTGAAGCAGCACTGGCTTGGCCAGTGCTTGGGAGGACGGAAACCTCTCTCTGCTGGACTGTGGAACAGTGTACGCCAAAGGGAACTGGTGCACTTAAAATTTGTCGGGACTTCAATGTTCTCCACGTTCAAACGATGCCTCTGGGGTTGCCAATCGATATGCTAGATCTCTCATTTGGAATTAGTTCAAAATTAGGAGACCCGAGCTAAATCGGACTTTCTCCCGCTTGGGCTCATTAAAATTTAAGCCGCTCCCCTTTGCCCTTTGCCGTCCTTATGTGGAAGATCCGACCCCGCTCCAACAAGAACATAGTTATATAGAATCTTTTCATGTGTGAAACGGATGAATAAATTGCATAAAGTAGAAAAATAAAGACACATGCTTAACTTTATCAGTAACAAATAACAGCCCACAAAAATGCATGTTTTTATACCCATTTTATCTCACAATACCCTACTTATATCAGTGAAACAAATGCTTCCCGAAAACATGAACATCTGTTTCATAAGTTCATAAATTATATGTTACTGAACACCAAAACAAGAATTTAAAAAAAAATAATATATATTCGTAAGCATTTTAATACAAGTAGGGTGTAATTTTTCGTACACGATGAGAGAGAGACAGAGAGAGAGGTGTTCATTAAAGCATGAAGGAAAGATCAGAGCGATAAATTACAGGGAAAAAAAAATCTTTGATATTAATCGTTTGTTTGAAAAATCCTCTATTACCGACGCGTCATGAATACGAACCTGATGAACTGACCAATAGAAGGAAAGAACAGATTTTTAAGTCTACGAACAAAGACAATAAAATGACTGTGCAATGACTGATAAAAAAATAGATTTAAATATTTAAAACCATTAAAAGCACCAAATCTTCAACAAGTGAATGATACTTCAATTCATGTAATATTCCAGAAAGCAGAAATGTCTTTATAAATCTAACCTATTGGAGTACTATCTAGCTCGTTATAATCCAAATATGCAATTATTTTTATTAACGTTATTCTCTTTTGCCCTGATTTTTAATATTGGTCTAGCTGCCAAATTGTTTCAAGAACCTGTGGATCGTCAAAACTCATCCTTCGTCACAAATGACGAAGATCGTGCAGTTTACGAAAAATACATCGAGTTGGACAGAAACTTGAAGAAACTGATTGGCCGTGGAATCAAAATGATCCTTCCATACGTTATGGAGGCAAATGAGCATTTAAATCTCTCATCGAGGTGTGCGGCAGATCTCTTTCAATTGATTTCTGGTCTGAGGAGCATGAAAAAGTCCGCATTCCAAAGTAAGTGACGATTTTGAAGTTATAACACAAAAGTGTCATTTTTATGCCCTTTGAGAAACAGAAAAATTCCCTGCTATGAATGTGAATAACATATCAAATAAATTGATATGGTAAAAGAATCAAATGAACAAATCTAATCAACATAAATAGTTTATTTAAAAAGTTTTCGATCTAAATAATCCTAACCAATATTATAAATGCGAAAGTGAGTTTGTTTGTTTGTTACGCTTTCATGCCTAAACCGTTGAATCGATTATGATAAATTTTGGTATAGAGATAGATGGGACCCTGGAGACGGTTATAGGTTACATAGAGTTATAGATTTTTAATTACCTTTTTAATTTTTAATTAAAAACAGTTTTTACGTTGCCGTGCATGGCGAGTTTCGCCCGTCTAAAATGTTTCATGTTTTGAGCTAACAGAAATGCTATTACTTCAATGAAGAATCGCGTGCATTTTAAAAACATGACATACCACTGAAATTATGCCAGTTTTACGCCGAATCTATCTATAATAATAAAAAATAATAAAAATTAATGTTCTCCAGACAAATCTACAGCTCGCAGAGCTTTGAAAATTTGAGCATATAAGCCCTTGACTTCAGTAATACGCACCTGAGGCTCAGAATTTGGAAATTTTAATTACTTTTTTTACTATTAATTAAAAACCGTTTTTAGGTGGTCATGCTTGGCGAGTTTTGCCCGCAGTAAATGATTTATGCTTTTCAAATAAAGCAGAAATTCTATTTGCAGAATCGCGTTCATTTGAAAATCATAAAAGGACATGGAAATTGCGTTAGTTTTACGCCAAATTAAAAAACATAAGAAGTTCAAATGTGCTTCTTAAAGTTCATAAATTTACAAGTTCTTCTAATATGTGTACGTTTGTGTATTCGGATGTTTGTGACTGAATCACTCAAAAATGGCTGAACAGATTTGCATAAAATTTGGAATAAAGATAGCTTATATACCGTGGATTAACATACAGACAACCTTTCATGCATATAGTATAAATAATTCTTTTAACAAGACATTCAAAATAATTCTTTTAACAAGACATTCAAAATAATTCTTTTAACAAGACATTCAAATTAATTCTAATACATTACGCTCTATGGGCATTTTGTAGCTACTGAATCGATTCTAGGACTTTTTACACTGATTGGAAGTTACACGATTCCAGAGTATTATTATTTAAGGCCGATTGACTGCACTAGAGTCCTAGGACTTTGTGGGGAATGCCCTCTGTGGGGAACTTTCAAAGGGATCCTATCCCGTATTTAAGCGAGGTTTGGAGAAAATCACGGAAAATTCCGAACGGATAGGTCAACAGGCACGACCGGGGTTTGAACTTGGTACCTCCCGCCTTCCAATTTCGAGAGCAGAACCTCTCAACCACTGGTGGGGTCTTGACTATTATAAGCTACCTTTTATGCATATCTTACTAGAATTTCTTTTACAGATATACTCATTAGAATTGCATTATGCTCTATGCTTATCTCTGTAACTATGAACCGATTTCAAAACTTTTTTCACTGATAGAAAGCTGCAGTAATTCTGAGTGTTATAGGCTTAAATTTATGCATGCAGCATAAATAGTTCTTTTACAGGAACACTCAAAATAATTCTAATACATTATGCTCTATGGTTATCTCGGTAACTACAGAACCGATTCAAATACTTTTTCACTAATAGAAAGCTGCACTATTACTGATTAACATATACTAAAATTCATGTAAATAGCATAAATATTTCTTTTCCAAGAACACTTAAAATAGTTCGCAGATATTGTCGTAACTGTCGCTATTCGCCAACGTAAAAAAAAAAATAATAATTTAGTAACTCCGCACATACTTTCTTATTTTAAATGAAGTTTGCTACCATGTATTATACTTCATTTAAAATAAGTAAAAATAAATTATATTTAAATACAGTCGCTTTTGTTTATAGTGCAAACATTTGTTATTCACACATGCTTCATTTCTCTCTGGACCTAATTCTAAAGCCGACGCGGACGAAGTCCCGGGTAGCATCTAGTCTTATAGAGCAAGAGCCCGCGGCCGCCGTTAATAGAAAACGTAATTCTATTACGAGCGCGCTGCAGCATCGTAAGAAAGTTCAGAAGTAGCAGTATAAAATGTGCTTGGCACTTTGTGACAGCTTGACGTACTTCGTCGCGGGAGTTTACAAACACAACAGTTTTCCATGACTTTGAGATTGTCTGGCGGGGGTTTTCCACGATGGAAAAGTGTCTGGCAAGGGATAAAGTGATTTCTAGTATTGCGAAGAAGAACATATAAAAAAATTAAGCTTTATGAAATGACGAAAATATTTTGCAATTTTATACACCTTTGCCACCTGTTACCTGCCAAAGCCACGGTCATCCAAACTTTATAGTGGCCGATTGTTTCTACCTCTGTTGGGAGGTATGCGCAGAGAAAGTTTCAGCTTTTATACTATGACGAAGGTCTAGTGGTCGCTGGCTCTTAGACTATTAACTAAAAACAGTATTCAAGTATGTGCTACGGCTACGTAAATACGGGTTAGGACCCGATACAAAACCCCTCTGGAGGGCAACCCATGGGGCAACTCCCCCCCCCCATCCCCTCCTATTCGCCCCTATCATTCGGCCTAAATCCGTCGTGTAGATAATTGGCCGTTATCCCACAAATCATATCCAATATATGCTAAACTCCATTTAGTAAAAAATTCACTTTTTATTATAGATATTTCTGCTTGCTAAATAAATCATCTATGTAAATAAAAGTAAATTTTCCTTCGTTAATTAATTTGAATTTAAAAATTTTGCTGATTCTATCGTTTTTAAGCTCACACAAAACAACGGCACACAACAACATCCAAAAAAATCTGTCTGTCTGTCGTTCTGTCCGTGAACGCTTTTTTGTTCGCTCATTACGTTTAAATAGTTGAAGCAAATTAAATGAAATTTGGTGTCGTAATAGCAGCTCATTTAACTTTTACTATAGACGTAATTTAAAAAAAAAAAAAATATTTGAATATATTTTGTGATTTTGCGCAAATTTTTCAAAATGTGTAAATTAAAAAAAAAAAAATCAAAATTTTTAAAAATTTTCGTTCTCGCATGACGTAAGAACCACTGAAGAAAACAAAATGAAATTTGACCACTCAACTTAAGTCACTGCTGTCGATTATTATTATTTTTTTAATTTTTAATAGAATTTGAGATTTTACGAAAATTCTGAATGATTGTTTGCGCACTCTTTTAGAACGGCTCTATGGAACGAAATGAAATTTGTTGTTATGATAGATGGTCAGCTAACCGTAACTATACACTTCGAAAATTTTCAAAAATCTTCATAGATTTTGAGAAAATTATGTAGACGTTCCTCATCGATCCTCGCCTCTCAAAAATGGCTCAAGGGAATAGTATGAAATTTTGCTGCATGGTATGTAGAGAGTTAAGTAATAGGTTTGAATATTTTTTAAAAAATTGAATAAGTTAAAAATTTTGCAAAAACTGCATTTTAAAAATGTTTTTATTTATTTATTTTTTGGGGGAAGGGGGGGGGAGACACTAAGTTAAGATAGCTAAAGTGAACATATCTGAATTGATATCTGATGATATGATACTTGGTCTTCAATATTTTGTTTTACAACATTTTTATTGGATTTTTTACACATTGGGAAAATTGTGCCAAATTTAAAAATTTCTGCAATTAATCAAATAAAAGTTAGCTACAGCGAGGAGATAGTTGAAATTACTTAATGATGTTAGCTTTTTTTTTTCGATATTAAAAATAATTTAGATTTTGTCGAAATGTTGTACAAGTTTGCCTATGTATTACGTAAAAATGACGAAAGCGGACGAAGTGAAATTTTATTGCATTGTAGCCTGTCGCTCAAATTTAAATGTCGCTCAAATTTAAATTAGAATGGTGCTTTAATCACTACACCTCCTGGGCGGCGGTACTCAACTTACCCAAATCAAGTGTTAAAAATTTTTCACAGTAAACATTTCTTTAAAGATACAAAAAAAAAAACCACTTTGGGAGCACTCGAATAATTAAAAAATAATTGAACTGTAGAGAGTAAGTAAAGAAAAAAATCATTCATTATGTAACACTTTATAATAGGTTTTAATTTCGCAGTTCTAGATGCAAATGCGAAGATACCTTCCGGATTTGCAAGTGGGACTATGCACATGGTCGGCGACTATGATGAGTGCTTGAAAACAAATGTTTTGCGTCAAGATGGAATGGTGGCATTCAGAGGGAAGTACTGCATGCTACACGTGAGACCGACTTTACCCAGCAGAAGAAGACAAATGAATGGCATAGTACAAGAGGCCATTGAGTACACAAAGAATACGTCGGTATGTATTTTATTTGTTATAAAACTAATCTGAATTCAGAAGGTAAAACCGTAAATTATTAGTTACTGTTTGAGACAAACTAACTGCTGCAGTATTACGGTGGGTTGCTAAATTATTCGGGACAGTCACAAGAAATGATAGCTCTGTAACTTGAGTTATGAAAAATAATTAGAAAAACGCTGATTGAATAGGATAGATGATTTTATTTTTATTCATTGTACATTCTTTGATTGTTTTCAGCTAAAAAAATATATAATTGAAATACATCATACAAAGAGTAAGGCGTAAGAATGTCAGTTAGTATTTGGTGATATTAGAGCGAAAAAAACGATACATTGCGGAGCGACCCGTCTTCATGGTAACTTACCCTTTTTTCTGAGAACGCCTTTTCTCCCTCCCTGTTTTTTCCGAGAAATTCTCCCCTCGCTTATTGTTATATTCCGCTCTGCTCTTGTGATCGAAAAACGCTCCTAAAGGAGAAGCTCACTTTTGAAAACTGGCTCACTTTCGACTCCGACTGATCGAATTTCGCTCTTTTGGTTTAAGCGTGTTCCTTTGGCATCCTAGCACGCCTAGCCAACTTCTCAGTTCTATATTTTTGTAAATAGAGAAATTATGCTTAACCCAAAAATATTTAATAAGTATTAATATACAATATTTTAGTACACTAAATAGTTGTTGTCACATACACCGGGTTACGATATCACACAGAGTCTTTATCACTCCGCAGCTCTTTTCTAATTGAAATACTTTAAAGCATGAAAACAGCCCTAAAATTTCGCCCATCACCTAATATTTGAAATGTAGACATATGCGTAATATTTAAAATCGGTGGTTCCCAAACTATGGGTCGCGAAACGGGGCGGGAAAAATTGAATGGATCCTCCATTGCTCCCAGGTATAAATTTATCGAATTTTTTCTTTTATTTGGGCAAAGCTTCTTATTTAAACGCCTTGGTCGAACGAAGTAATTTTGAAAATTTTTATCTTTTCCTCATTACGGAAAAACTTGTCGTTTATTTATTTTTTTTTTTCATTTTGCTGATTTAGTAAACACAGGTTTAAGACTTGTGCATTTATATACAATCATTTTTTTCTTTAATAGTTTGTGTTCGGTCCCTGAAACGGGATCGTCCGTTGCGACTTTTTCTCTTTGAGAGCCTTTGAAAAGTGGTTTATGTCAACATATATTTAGTAAACCATAAATAAGAAGCATTCGTATATGAAAGGGAAGGAGCAGAATTTGCACACGTTCAATCTGACACACAAAAGAGGTTTAAATCAATGATGATCTGAGACGGGCCAGTAACGTGAGCGGGCCTGATCGCTGTTTGGAAGCTCTTCATTGGTCTTGAAGCTTTGGAGTGTTAGCAATTTTTTTAGTTTTGTGTAGAGCTGAAAACCGCACAGTAGTACTGATAATGGAAATCTTCACAATAACGTCCAGGTCACGTTCAGGTTAATTCACGTCTCTGGTGATAACAATCTTCGAAGAGAGGATTAAAAAAACTGTTCTACCCATAAGAAAAATTCTCGAATCTTCTTAACGATTGTTAAAAAGTAATTGTCTGTACCCATTCATATTCGTTTTACTCTTATCTCTTTTTATTGGTCAATTGGTGATTAAATGGTTTTGGAAAAAAAAGAAAGATAAACTTGCACATTCATGATTTTCGAGAGAAAATAATTGAAACAGAAAAAACATTTTTTCCTACGAACGGAAAATTAAAAAAAAATGCTTGTCTATTAAGATTTTTTTCATTTTCTTTCTTCGGATCGTGATTGTTTCTGTCCTATTGAGAACGGTTTCAGAAAGCTTTGATCGTGTTTGTTGTGAGATGGCGGAATATTGTTATCTTTTCTAGTAAATAATTCATTCATTGATTAGTGGAATTTCTTGTTAAAAGAAGATAACATCTGAAAAGTATTTCTTTCTTGTGTGTTTTTTGAGATTTTTTAAAAAATATATTTATTTATTCATTTATTGCTAAGAGAGGTGTTAGTCTGCTTATTTGTGCTCACTGGACGGGCGGATTGATAAATCATCATTAACATTTTTAATTAGTTTTAAAATTTATGAATATTTTTATTATTCAGTGAATATTGAAATATCCTTAAGTGTTTTTCTATGGTTTAAGACAATATATTATCACTGAATACTGGTATATTTTTAAGCATTACATTAATTATTTATTTAGGAGCTGATGCGCTATGCAATACCTTTGTTATTTTTCATGTATGACTTTCCGTCTAAAGTAGGATTATGCGTGCCCTCTGGATGCAGCTCTGATGATGTCACGTCAATATCAAATTATCGTAAGTAGCATTTACCATTACATTTTACAAGGTTAGTAAGTTTTGTTGTATTTTGATAATTTTGACTGTAAAAACAAGAACAAGTTTTGTTTTATTCATTCGTAAGTTTGGAAACCATTAAAATCTTATGACATTTGCTGCTGAAAGTGCGTTTTTCGTTACTTTGCAAAATCATACACAATGAAAATTAAAAAATAAAGCACATAAATAACCCCCCCAAAATACTGATTAAATACTTTTAAAATATTTCATGCTTGGGAAAAGGTTGCAATAAGAAAATTATTTAACTGTACAATTTAAAAAATATATATATTGCGGTGAAACTTATAGATTACACACAGCTTGCAATTTCTATCAGACATTGTTGAAAGATTGGCAAATTTTCTGAAGCGACAGTTAAATTATTTTTTATTGATTCATATAGGTTAGAAAGCCATCTGACGTTTTCGAGCCTTTTTGATAAAGTTTAATAGAGTATTCCTATTCACACTATCTATTGAGACGCTTTCACTCTTCTGTGTAACTTTCAACTGAAAGCTTCATTTCTCTTAAGAATATTCCATGAAGCAATGTTTGATACTTTTTTTTTTCTTGTTATTTTTTTTTTCGCTGCCTATATAGGTAGTTAAGAGTTTATCTTTTGATATGATTTATATGATTTACATTTGCTATCTCTGTCATTTATAATTTCTAATAACAAGGAATTCTAAATGAACAGTATCCTCAACGCACCTTCCCAAGAAAAAAAGAAGAAAAGTCTGTTCCAAAAGGAAATTTCGAGGAGATTTTCTAATTGATTTACAGACAACAGAAAGGTACAGATGTGTTTAAACAAAGTTGGTAAGGAGCTGTACTATAACAATGATATCAAAAGTATCATGCATTTATACAATCATTTTTTTCTTTAGTAGTTTGTGTTCGGCCCCTGAAACGGGATCGTCCGTTGCGACTTTTTGAGAGACTTTGATAAGTGGTTTATGCCAACATATATTTAGTTCATATCTCTGTGTCTTTTTTATGATGAAAGGATAAAATTTTGTACATCCCCTAATTGATCTATGGGGCACATTTTGCTAGGTGGGAATTTTTTTTGAAGGGGAGCAGTATGAAAATTTAAATTTTGTATTGAATCCCCGTAAGATTGAATCCCCGTAAGATTTTAATCGATACAATAAAATTCTGTACATTTTTTTAAGTAACTTTGTAATTTGTTGTATATATCTGGGATTAATATTTAAGAAATAAAAGCCTAAATCAATGTTTATAAGACACTCTGTATGTTCATATACTTAGAAGCCACCGCCAATCGCTAAAAATTTAAGTAGATCTGTAAAATGGCATATCTGGGCAGAAGATTTTAGTGGGAATACCTCTTAAGCAGCATCCACAAAGTTATGCAAGAATGGATACATTTGCAAGACTTTTTAAGCTGCATATCCACTGGGATGGCCTCGTGACGAGTTGCCTCATCCTGAGAATGCCTCGGGCTGCGAAAAATTCATACAATTACACATAACACAGTAGGCCTCAACTGGAGCTACGGTTTTCCCAGTTTCTCATTAGCCGTATAATTTAACTAGCTGAAGTACCCGTTCTTCGCACGGGAATGAATGGACTTTTTGATATTCATATTTGTTGTGATTACTATTTATTGTAATAAAGAGATATAGCAAAATGGATATCGCGTTATATTGTGTTCAATAATCATGCATACTGAATTTCAAGGCAATCGTTTTTACGGTGCAGAAGGCGATGCGGCGTAGCACAATCTAGTGGCGAGTTTTAGCAAAACGGATACGGCAAAAATATTCTTCGCATTCAGATATCGATGTATACGAATTTTCATGACGATCGGCTGAATAGGCTTGAAGTTCATGTGTTGACGCGACATCTAGTGTCAAGTTATAGGAAAATGGATCGTGCCAAACTCTTCCCCGTGTTCAAATATCTATGTATACCTATTTTCATAGCGATCATTCGCACAGTCAAGAAGTGATACACTGCAGGGCCATCTAGTGGTTACATAAAGTAATGATTTGCTACAGCGCCGTCATGTGGCGAGTTATAGCAAAATGGATAACGCCAAAATATTCTCATTGTTCAAATAGCTATGTATACTGATTTTCATAGCCACCGTTTGAATGGTCAAAAATTTGGCCTGCTGCAGCGTCATCTAGTGGCGAGTTAAAATAATAATGCATTGTAGTGCCATCTAGTGGTGAGTAACATCAAAAGTAACGCAGTTAGAATATATTCTTCGTTCTCAAATGTGTAAGTATAAAAAATTTTATGCCGATCGGTCGAACGCTATAGAAGTTGATGCGTTGCAGCGCTATTTAGCGGTAAGTTACAGCAAATGGATAGTGAAAAATATTCTCCGTGTTCTAATATTCGCGTGTACCAAATTTCATCGAAATTGGTTGGACGATATTCGCATAGCAAACGGCTAAACGGAATAGAATTCGACGTTCTGCTGCGCCACCTAGTGAAAAGTTAGAGGAAAACGGATAGCATAAAAACCTTCTCCATGATAAAAGAATTAGGTGAACCAAATTTCATGGTGATCGCTGAAACGGTGCTGGAGTTTTTCAACCTCCTACACACATACCAACATTCATTTTTATCTATAACCAGTCTTATTATACGTATATACCAGTCTCAAGTAAAATCCAGTTTCAAATCTAAGCCTCGCCAAAGTGCCAGCATACGCCATTTTGCAACAGTTTTTTCAGGGAATCATTCGAAGCATTGACTTAGCAGCAATCAAAATGGGAAATGGTTCGACCGCCAGGCATTTATTTGAAAATTGGAATCCCTTTATACAGCCGATTTTTTTTTAATTATCAACTATAATGTGTTTTATTCATCGTTACTCCGATGTACTAAATGAGAAGATTTCAATTTTCTGAAATTTGGCGGAATTCCCCCAACTTAAATCAATGTACTCAATTGGCGAGAATTCTGAAGCTACATCGCCTGAAATGCCCTAATAACTGCACTATTTCTGCACGGATAGTTAAAATTTAATGCTGTATTCTAAGAAAACCTATACACTTGTTTTCAAAAATGCTATTCCCTTAAGCTCTCAGTAAATTGCGCCAAAAAGCCTAAAACTGTGCAAACCGCTAGAACTCACTCTCTAAAAATCGGCCTATCAGCCATTTTTTTTTTCGCCAAACTAAAAAAAATTACATATTAATCTCGGATATCTTCGATCCTCATTGTTTTGCGTATAAAAACATTTCATTCCTGCTCTCATTACTTATGCGCACACGATATTATAATTAAAAAAATAACCTAAAAAAATAAACTAAAAAAATCATTATTATTCTTTTATTTTTACTTTAAGAATTTAAAACATTTTATTCGGCAAAATCGCCACACATGGCAACCAAGATGCTTATTTCACACACTTTTTTCACTACAGGGGTTAATATTACATAAAGCTTTCTGCGTGGAGAACATAAAAAAATCTCTTAAATTCCGGGAACGGAAATTAAAAGAACCATTCAGGAGGAAAACGTTTTTAAGTGGAGTTTCAAAGTTTTAAAGTGGACTATCATTTTATTCTATATTATTTTACATATCTGTGTAAAATTTCAGGCTGACAGGTCCATTTTTGTGGAATTGTATACTACCCAAATCAACAAATTGACAAAGAGAATTTCATTTTTATTTATAAGATAACCTACGCTTCTTTTTAAAAATACCCTCTCATTAAATTGCGCCAAGCGCTAGAATCATAGAAAAATCTGACACACTTTCGGATTTTTAAATACGCACTAAAGTGCTATATATATAAAAAGAGTTATAATCCATGGGTCTTCCCTATTTTCGTTCCTTCTTTCATTAAGTTGGAAAGTGTATCATTATTCATGAGTGTGATTAAACAAAATTAAAATTGATATTTCTAACATCCTTTTTTCTGGATGTAATACATTAGATGCAGAAAAGCTGCTCAGAAAAATGCACAATTCCAACTGAATGAAAATTTCAAAAAAAATTATACGCGGT
>JAWZYV010014391.1:0-81474 GCA_038373885.1 Cheiracanthium punctorium | reverse complement strand
GACTTAGAACACCCATGAATCTTATAAACAGTGTTAGGCTTTGCCTAGAAGATGAAGAGACTATAATCTTGTTAATTAAAGCTCATTAGATCTCATTTGAGAGGCGGTAAAAGAGGCAGGGAATATGAATACTGTGCTGTTGCTGGATGCAAAAGTGACAGAGCCTAAGAAAATATATTTAAGGATAAGTAGGCTATGATACATAACATGTCCAAATATATGAACATGAATACATAATAAAAATCGCTGTCCAAATTTCCTGCTGTAAGAAGAATAACAAGGACAGCATAGTGTATGATTTACTTATGAAACATCTTCATTTATTTAGTTGGACTCTTTTTGGTGTAATAGACTGGAAAAAAAAAAAACAGCAAAGAATGCAACTGAATACAGTTTATCTAGTAGACAGCGTAGTAAATGATATACTAATGAATCATTTTCATTTAGTTAGTTGGACTCCTTTTGGTGAAATAGACTGGAGAAAAACAGCAAAGAATGCAACTGAATACAGTTCATCTAGTATACTTAAATCACCCTTGAATCTTATAAACAGTGCTTGTCTTTGGCAAGAAGATGAAGAGACTATAATCTAACCAATTAAAGCTCATTAGATATTATTTGAGAGGCGGTAAATAAGGCAGGGAATATGAATACAGTGCTGTTGCTGGATACAAAAGTTACAGAGCCTAAGAAAATATATTAAAGGATAAATAGGCTCTTAATTAATCATCAATTTTCATGATACACGATAACATGTCCAAATATATGAACATGAATACATAATAAAAATCGCGGTGTGCGGAAAAAACGCGAACGGTAAAAACCCCAACCGGAAAAGGCGCGAACGGAAAAAACGCAAATGGTAAAAACGCCAACATGATTCATTTAACATATGAACTATAGGCGTAGCATCGGTTGGGGGCACAGGGGGTCACGTGTTCTCCTGTGCTCCCCCCCCCCCCCCCCCCGAACAATTTCGTCAATTTAAAAAAAAAAAAAAAAAAAAAAAAAACATGTTTGAAATTTTAATGAAACTTTTCTTTTCTGCTCTAAAATTCAATATGTGACCCCCTCAAATGTTTCCTGTGCACCCCCAAAATTTCAGTAGGTCTGGAGCAGTGATGAGCCTTCCTTAGGAAACTATTGTTAATAGGTTTTCCTAAGAGTACAATACATATGAACCATAGGCGTAGGGCCGAAGAGGGGGGCACAGGGGGTGCTGTATCCCCCTTTCCTCCCACTTCGTCTAAAAATTTTTAAACGGACGTTTGTTTTAAAATTTAAAAGAAATTTCTTTTTTCTGCTCTGAAATTCGACACTTGACCCCCTCAAATCTTCATGTGACCCTTCAAATTTTCAGTTGGTCTGGGAGCGGTGATAATCCTTCTCTAAAAAAGCTATTCTTAACAGGTTTTCTAAGCATATTGTACAAATGAACTATCGCAATCGGGAGAGGGGGTTACAGGGGGGGGTCCCCCTCTGTCCCTAAATCTTTTTGTTTTAAACATTTGTTTGAAGGGTCGTTTTAACAGTTCCACTTAAAAATGCAAAAAAAAAAAAAAAAAAAAAAAAAAAAAAATCCAGTCTGTGACTTGCGAGAATATTTGTTTTTCTTAAAAAAAAACCTTTTCACTGTCAGACTAGCTTAATTTGAACAAGGTTATTTTTTTAAGCGATTCGTTTAAACAATTTTTCTCATTCCCAATAGGTTGTGGTTTTAAATTCTTTCTAAATACTAGGTTTTCTTTAAAATATTTATTTATTTATTTTTAATGCAATGCAAAGTATTTTATGCAAAAATGTTTTATTCGTTGAGCGAAAGTGAATACTATTTTCCCTTTTCTTAATAATACTCTCACAGTTTTACATCAAGTTATATTAATTGTTATAATAGATTTATTGCATCTTTTTTTCTTGCCGTATTTTATTCATATATGAATAGTTCAATATTTGATAAGTTATCCTTCTAAATATCTATACTTTATCAGTCTTGCGTATTTCAGCGTTTTTTTTCAGTTTATCTTAAAAGTTTAACAAGCTCTAAGTTTTATAAAGAAGAGAGCTTTATAAGATATAAATTTATCTAATAAAAATTTAAAAAAATTTAATCAAGTACCTTTTACATTGTAGTATAAATAATTTTTACTAATTTCATCACAATTAGTAAAAGGCTAATGTATAGGTACAGGGTTCTGGCTTACCGCACGGCCATTTTCTCCACCCAAGGCATGTCTAAATTAAGCAGTCAATCCTTGTGTAGAAGGGGCCCTGGGAGCCCAGTGGTTAAGGCGTTGGACTCGTAACTGGAAGGTTGTGGGTTAGAAACCGGAGTACCACTAATGACCACCGTGTACATGCGGCGTACGTGCACGTTAAATCCGTGCACGTCCGAGGTTCCGAAAGTCCTCTCGGCGGTCGCTAGCAGTGTCCGAGGGGTGCCAATGTTCAGAAGTCCCCCACCTTCTGATGAGGTTCCAAATTGTGGCGAGAAATTACGAGAAGGACGTATATGTAGCTCTAAGCGACACATTCAGTGACAAAAGCTGTCCTCTCCTGGCAAACAATCCTTGTGTAGATCTGCCATAAAACATAAATAACTTTCATGATAATTTACAGTGAAAGTAAAAAGTTTAATATATTTAATATTAAATAAAAATCATAATCACTTCCAAACACTGTTATCGAGGTTGTCCTAAAAACCCTGACCTATAGAGTTTCCTTCTTTAAATGTTGATCATAGACATATAGAATAAATTACATAGTCATTTTATGGTATCAAATAAAATTTTCTGAATATTAAATGTAAATAAATAGAAACATGTATTTTTTATACAGCCCTTTTTCTTCTAAGAAGGCTTACAGATATGTTTAATCAATGTTGGTGGAGACCCGTGTCCCCGGAAATGGGGATCCTGGTAATTGAGGGGTTTTTTCTCCAACACATTGCTTTGGCCTCGGCTTCGGGTAAACGGGAGGTGCACAGCGTTCCCCTGTGTATCAACCGGCTGGTGGTACTGACTTCGGTCAACTGCTAGGGATCAAGCAAACGGACATCTACTGGGCACGTCGTTAAGGGTGGACGCTGCCTAAGGGATGTACTGTGCGCGTATAGACCCGACTAGCACTGGTGCACGAATGTGCATCCCCTTGTTGGGCTTCGTGGTGGGTGGTGCGGTCGGGTTCGAATTTCCAATCCCCAATATGGATTCGACACTTTCTTTATCTAACGTCAACGTTCCGAACTCTCTTACTGAGGGAGCTATTACCGCAAAATTCTTTCTCATAAAATGTCAGGACGGAAACTTTAACCAAACATCCCCATTTCTAATCCATAAAACCATACTTTCTAATGTTGGAGAAGTTGCAAAAATAAAGAAAATACGCTCTGGCGACATCTTAATAGAAGTAACAAATAACAAACAGGCAAACAATATTATGCAATTAAAAACTATCGGCCTAAAACCAGTCACTGTATTACCCCATAGGACACTTAATTCATCAAGAGGCGTCATATCCGAACCTGACCTATTACACTGCTCCGAGGCTGAAATCCTTGAAAATCTGAAATCCCAAAATGTTTGTGCAGTTCGCAGAATCTCTATCCGACGCAATAACCAAACACTGGACACCAAACATATAATTCTGACTTTCCAATCACCTAAACTTCCTTCCCATATCAAAGCAGGATACCTCTCATGTGCCGTTAGACCCTACATACCCAATCCTACTCGATGCTTTCAATGTCAAAAGTTCGGCCATACCAAACCTTCCTGTCGTGGTTCCCCAACCTGTGCTCGTTGTGGGACCTCCGGCCACGACAGTGAAACCTGCTCTAATCCACCCAAATGAGTGAACTGCAAACAAGATCATCCTTCATATTCCCGCTCATGCCCGAAATGGTCGTTTGAAAAAGAAATCCAGTCCTTGCGTGCCACCCAAGGACTGTCATATCCAGAAACCCGTAAAGTAATGAACTCCCGTACACCCAAACCCGGTCAGTCTTATGCTGCAGTAGTCAAATCTGTTAAATCAATTGCCATACAAACTGAGCCACCAAAATCTGTGCCCGTCTCTATACCTACTTCCACTACTAAAACTAAACACTCAACCTGTACCCAAAATAACTCTTCCACAGCTCTACAAAAAAGCACATCAAAGAAGAAGTCTGAAAGCAACAACTCCACTCAAAATAGACCTCTAATCAAAAAAACTGCAGCCTATAAGGCAAAATACAGTAAGTCCAGACTTAAAAAGATCCTTCCACAAAAGCCCATTGATGACTCAATACTGCATTTAGATCCTACCGATTCTGACATTTCCGACAATATCATGGATGATGATGACATCCCTAGTACCCCACTTACACCTACGGGGACTAAAAGCAAGCTCTCAATCATCCCTCACATCACTTGATCATGGCTCTGCTGCTTTCTTGGAACTGCCACGGTTTCCACAATAAAATTGACGACCTCAAAACCCTAATTTATGACTATAACCCTGCCTGTCTTGCCCTTCAGGAAACTTATCTGAAAACCAATAAACAAACACAAATTCTTAATTATACCATCCTTAGAAAAGACTATGAGCTCGGGGAAAGGGCCTCCGGTGGAGTTGCCCTTTTAATAAATAATCAATATCCGTACTTTATTCTCGATCTCAATACAACTTTACAGGCTGTTGCCACTCGGATCCATCTCAAACATCTTACTACTATCTGCAGTATTTATCTTCCCCCGAATGAAACCATCTGCCAAACCTCTCTCAATAGTCTTATCCAACAACTTCATCCCCCTTTTATCCTCCTGGGGGACATGAACGGTCATAGCCCCGTATGGGGCAGCACAGACATAAACAATAGAGGTCAACTTATTGAACAGCTGCTAACAGACTTTTCTCTTTGCGTCATGAATAACGGAGATAATACCTACTTCCACTACCCTACTAAATCCTTCCATGCCATAGACCTAGCTATTTGTTCTCCATCTATCCTCCCACTATGTAACTTTTCAGTCTCCAGTGACTTACATAACAGTGATCACTTTCCGATTTTTCTTTCACCACTTTACTACAATCCGAAAGGCACCTTTACCACCCCTAGGTACATTTATGATAAGGCAGATTGGCCTACCTTTACAGCACTATCCAAAATCACCTCAAACACCCTTGAAGGCACTATTGAAGAGGTCGTGGATAAAGTCACTTCAGTCATTATTAAAGCAGCTGATGCCAATATTCCAAAATCGGGCATGACACTTCGGCGCAATAAAAAACCGTGGTGGAATGAAACCTGTACACTAGCAAAAAAACAGCAGCAGAAAGCATGGAGTGTTTTTCGGCGGTACCCTACCACCGAAAACCTCGTCCTTTTTAAAAAAGCAAAAGCTTATGCCAGGAGAATAAGGCGGCAATCTCAAAAGCAATCTTGGGTGAAATACGTCTCTAGCATAACACCCACCACTACTAGTAAGGAGCTATGGTTGAAAACAAAAGAGCCATGGGAATCTATAATAACCCTTCAATAACCTGTCTGTCCATTAATAATAACATAATATCTGATACAAAAGAAATAGCAAATAACATTGGTCAAACTCTTGCTTCTATATCCTGCAGTACTTCCTTCTCAAACCCTTTTTTCTCCTACAAACAACAATGTGAACGAAAAAAAATAAAATTTAAAACCTCCTCCCACTTTCCATACAACAGTGATCTTACTATCAACGAACTCACCAAATACCTACGGCAATCCTCCAATACTTCTCCTGGTCCTGATGGCATTACTTATGAAATGCTGAAACACCTATCCTATGACTCTTTACTAAACCTCTTAAAACTTTACAATAGAATCTGGAACGGACAAACTTTTCCCTCTGCCTGGAGCAATGCAATAGTCATTCCATTCCCAAAACCTGGAAAAGATACTTCCAATCCTAGTAACTACCGTCCCATAGCCCTTACTAGTTGTCTTTGTAAGTTAATGGAAAAAATAGTTAATGCCCGCCTTGTTTACATTTTAGAAACTGGGGACCATATACATCCCTTTCAGAGCGGTTTCCGCAAAGGCAGATCTACTATAGACAACATTTTAAATTTAGAGACACAAATCCGTAATGCTTTCCTCAGGAAGAATCACTTAGTGTCAGTGTTCTTCGATATAGAAAAAGCCTACGACCGAACGTGGAGATACGGGATCCTTCAAGATCTCTATAATATAGGCTTTCGAGGCAATCTTCCAATTTTTATAAAAAATTTCTTATCGCTCAGAAACTTCCGTGTAAGGGTCAACGGCACTTTCTCTGACAATTTCGCTCAAGAAGAGGGTGTTCCCCAGGGCTCTGTCCTTAGTGTCACCCTCTTCTCTATTAAAATCAATACTATTCTTACTCAACTGCCTCCGCCTGTCAACGGTAGCCTATATGTAGACGATCTCCAAATATCTTGCCAGGGCAACGACATGCGCCTCATCGAACGGCAGCTTCAAAGTACCATCAATCGTATTCTGAAATGGTGTGACATCAACGGTTTTACCATATCCGCCGAAAAAACAGTGTGCACACACTTCTGCCGAAAGCGTGGGATCCACCCGGATCCAGAACTTTACCTGGGCCACACTAATATTGTTCAGAAGGATTTTGTAAAATTTTTAGGAGTAACATTTGACAAAAAACTTACGTTTGCCAAACATATTTCTGACATTCACAGCGCATGTGAGAAAAAACTCATTATTTTAAAGGTCTTAACCAACACCTCTTGGGGGGCAGACCGTGATGCTCTCCTGCGGATCTACCGTGCTGTTATCCGTTCAAAATTGGACTATGCATGCTGTGCGTACGGCTCAACATGCAAATCAGCATTAAAAAAACTTGACACTGTGCATCATACTGCACTACGCATTTGTTCCGGTGCTTTTAGGACTTCACCTGTACATAGTCTTTATGTCACCTGTCATGAGCCATCTCTCACCCTCATACGTCATCAGCTATCATTAAATACTTATTTCCGCATTCTTTCTCATCCCTCACATCCCTTAAAGAACTCTTTTATAGATACTCATCTCGACCGCCTTTATGCGAATCGTCCCATCTGCACTCCTCCCTTTGGGCTAAGGGTTCGTAGGGGTCTTGTCGGTACCCAATTGGAGGATGTAAATGTCTCTACATGCTCTTTTCATGATATCCCACCCTGGCATACATTGCAGATATCCTACCTACAACCTTTCGAAGGCTTTGCGAAACAGGACACTGATCCTAAAATCTACCAACAGTTGTTCTCTGACCACAACAACAAATATGAAAAATATGAACAACTATACACTGATGGCTCCAAAAGTGGAAATCACGTTGGCTTTGCCTTCGTGGCTAATAATCATACCTGTAGCTATACTCTACCTCAATTTTGCTCCATCTTCACCGCTGAATTACTTGCCATATATGAAAGCCTTCTGTACATCCCGCGAACAAACACAAAGAATTTTATCATCTACTCTGACTCCCTTAGTGTTCTGGAAAATCTGAAATCTGGCTCCCTAACACATAACTATATGCACAAAGTTTCACACAAGTATGCCCAACTTATAAACCGAGGGTACAGTATTCTCCTGTGTTGGGTCCCCAGTCACATCGGGATCCCGGGTAATGAGAAAGCAGACACACTGGCGAAGCATGCGACCCTCCCGTACACCGGCAATCCATCCTACAGCGACATAAAATCCAGTATCTCCAGCATTGTAAAAGGCATATGGGTCGATAAATGGGGCAATGAAACGGGGAACAAACTTCGTTCTATTCGCCCAACTCTCGCACACTGGTCATCTCATCCCTATCGCAGGCTAGATGTCATCTTAACACGTCTCCGCATTGGTCATACGCGGCTTACACATAAGCACTTACTCCTGGGTGAACCTGCCCCGGAGTGCCACCATTGCCATACCAACCTTACCATTAGTCATGTTTTAACTTCATGCACTGCTTTTAATAATTTTTACACAATATTTTTTAACTGTTCTCATCCTAAACTTGACGATATATTGGGTGAAACCCCGCACCGTAATTTGTTTGCATTTCTTCGACGTATCAATATCCTTTACTCAGTGTAAAGTGTACACTTTTCTCTGACTGGTATCTGGATGGGAGCCCCCATCCAGATGTCCTTTTTACCTTGTCCTTTTACCTTGTCCATTTTACCTCCTTTTTACCTCTCTACAGTTCGCTTTTACTGATTTTAGACCTCAAAGATTCTAGCTTTTCATGTTTTATGCAACACGTTTTTACTTGAAAACTTTGTTTTACTATATATACACATAGTCTGGCGCAGTATGTCCTTTCTGGACCTTGTGCCATTAAACCCCAACCAACCAACCAACCAACCAATGTTGGTGAGGGGCAATAAGCTTTGCTATATCAATAATAGCAAAAATATAATTATTAAAACTATTCTAACAAAACTAATTAACCATTAATTTTAATCAGTATAAATAGCCAATATTTTATATTTTAAGAAATAAGTTTTAAATCATTTTTTAAAAGTTTCCTGTAAAAAGGGGTTTTTAGCATTTAGAAATGAAAATTTGTTTGAAAAGTTACAATTACACTAACATTTAATTTGAAGAGTTTATTATAAGTTGTTTTTATTAGTTAATGACTTATTAATACCATAACTTAATTTAAAAAAGCATTTTTAAAATAAGAGTATTCATGCTTCAAATGAATATTTTAAAAAACAAAAATATGTATACAGAAATATATACTGATAAATCATTCATTATTCTAATAATTTAAAACCGAAAAGCTAACAACATGAATCAGAATGAATTATGATGAATCAAAATAAAATCTTGCACTTATAAAAAGAAAGCCAGTAAACATAAGCCATGGTTGGTAAGGAATGAACTGAAGGTCAGAATTTATTACAGAGAACGTGCATGTTAAAACGGTGTGATGGGATATTCTTTTTCAGAGTGGTCTTGGTAGGTGAGAGATGGTACTTGAAATTTTCACAACTGCAATAATTTGTTGCGGAATTACTAGTTCTGGTCCTTGTCCTAAGAATACAAACAAATTGAACATTCAGTTTGTTAAATTATTAATTAATTAAACTTGGTATATTAATAATTCATTAATTAAACTATTTCTCTATATTATTATGTTCAGGAGAATTTTTAAATCTCGTGCATTTATAAAGTCTCCCCTTTTAAAGGTGAGAAGGTGTAAAGGCAAAAACTCCCCCCCCATTCTTAAAAAAAAAGTGATCAATTTCTGTTAATTAAAAGGCACAAGGCTCTAATCTACTAAATATTTTGATTTTAATTTGTATATGTTTTAATGTCATTTATATAATTTATTACTGTTTAGATCACATAAAACTAGGAATTAAAAATTATTTAAATACTCTAGCGGGGAAAAATCAAATGATTACGAGTTTAAATTTCATTCAAATTTAAATAAATTGTTCGAAATCATTTGAGTTTCTATTTAACGCTAAAAATTCCCTTTTAAATATTGAATATTTTGTTTTAAAAAAAATCTCAATACAATGATTGTATCTTTCTCAACAGAATAATTGATATAAAAATTAATTTTTAAAACTGTGATAAAATATATTTATTACAGCACAGCTTTTAAATGTTTTTCTGGATATAATATTCTTGAATGTAAAATCTGGGCAGTACGAACCTCAACCTAAAAAAAAAACCTCTTTCTTCCTGTTGCCTTAGGCGTTTTCCCGTACGCTATCTCCCATAGTCCGGGGGAATCTCCCTTATGTCTTTCTTGGAAGGGACACGGCTTTCATGACCTTGACTAGCTAAAAGCAATTAATTCCTTTATATATAATGTTGTAAATTTCCCTGATTAATATGAAGATATATGTCCTCAAAATATAAAATGCGGCTCCTTTACTTCAAAAACAAAAGAATTTTGGGGCAGGCCAATATTTGATTAAATACCATTATCGTATTTACTACAAGACAAAATAAGTTCATGTCAATATTTAAATAAAAATTATTATTCTGAGGGAGGGAATAGGGGGATATTCTTTTTTTTTTCTGGTTTGCGTTTTTACCGTTCGCAATTTTTCTATTTCGAGTTTTTTCCTACATTCAAAAATCGCTGTCCAAACTTCCTGCAGTAAGAAAAATAACAAGGACAGCATAGTATATGATATTTTTATGGACTATTTTCATTTGGTTAGTTGGACTCCTTTTGGTGAAATAGATTAGAGAAAAACAGCAAAGAATGCAATTGAATACATTTTATCTAGTAGATTTACATCACCCATGAATCTTATAAACTGTGCTAGGCTTTGCCTAGAATTTGAAGAGACTATAATCTTGCTAATTAAAGGTCATTAGATCTCATTTGAGAGGCAGTAAACAAGGCAGAGAGTATGAATACAGTGCTGTTGCCGGTCACAAAAGTGACAGAGCCTAAGAAAATATATTTAGGGATAAGTAGGCTCTTAATTAATCATCAATTTTCATGATACATGATAACATGTCCAAATATATGAACATGAATACATGATAAAAACCGATGTCCAAATTTATTGCTGTAAGAAAAATAACAAGGACAGCATAGTATATGACATACTTAAGGACCATTTTAATTTAGTTAGTTGGACTCCTTTTGGTGAAATAGACTGCAGAAAAACGGCAAAGAATGCAACTGAATACAGTTTATCTAGTAGACTTACTGTTGGTTGGTTGGTGTTTATTGGCACAAGGTTCAAAAAGGACATGCTGCACCAGACAAGGAGTTAAAATCATATCAGGATGTATTCAGATAAAAGGTAACACAAAATCGAGTAAAAGCTAAATTGTAAAGACTAAAAAGGAGAAAAGTAAAATTCAAAAGTGTTAAAAGTAGATAAAAGGTGAAACAAAGGCATCTGGATGGGGGCCCCCATCCAGATACCAGTCAGACAGAAAGGGACACTTTACACTGAATAAAAAATATTGATTCGTCTAAGAAAAGCAAATAGATTCCGATGTGGGGTTTCACCCAAAATTTCGTCTAGATTAGGATGAGAACAGTTAAAAAGTATTTGATAAACACTATTAAGTGCAGTGCACAACGTTAAAAGATGACGAATGGTGAGGTGAGTATGACAGCGAGGGCACTCTGGGGCGGGTTCGCCCAAAAGTACGTGCTTATGAGTAATACGCGTATGTGCGATGCGAAGACGTGCAAAGATGACATCTAGTCTGCGATAGGGATGAGACGACCAGTGTACGAGAGTTGGGCGAATAGAACGAAGTTTATTCCCCGTTTCATTGTCCCATTTATCGACCCATATGCCATTTACAATGCTGGAGATGCTGGACTTTATATGTCACTGTAGGATGGAGTGCCGGATGTATGGGCGGGTCGCATGCTTGGCTAGTGTGTCTGCTTTTTCATTTCCCGAATCCCGATGTGACTGGGTACCAAGCAGAGGAGTTGGTTGGTTGGTTTTTAATGGCACACGGTCCAGAAAGGACATACTGCGCCAAACAAGGAGTTAAAATCGTGTCATGATGTATTCAGGTAAAAGGTACACAAAACCTAGTAAAAGCTAAAATTCAAAAATGAACTAAAGTGTACTAAAATGTAAAAGACTAAAAGGTGAAATGTAGAATTTAAAATGGTTAAAAGTAGATAAGAAAGTGAGGACATCTGGATGGGCTCCCATCCAGATACCAGTCAGACAGAAGTGAACACTTTACACTGAATAAAAAATATTGATACGTCTAAGAAAAGCGAATAGATTTCGATGTGGGGTTTCACCCAAAATATCGTCAACCAAACAGAGGAGAACACTGTACCCACGGTTTATAAGTTGATCATACTTGTGTAAAACTTTATGCATATAGTTATGTGTTAGGGAGCCGGATTTCAGATTTTCTAGAACACTAAGTGAGTTAGTGTAGATGATAAAATACTTTGTATTCGTTCTCAAGATGTACAGAAGGCTTTCGTATATGGCAAGTAATTCGGCAGTAAAGATGGAGCAAAAGGGAGGTAGAGTATAGCTACCAGTATGATTTTTACCCACGAAGGCAAAACCGACGTGATTCCCAGTTTTGGAGCCATCAGTGTATAGTTTTTCATATTTTTCATATTTGTTGTTGTGATCAGAGAACAACTGTTTTTAGACTTTAGGATCAGTATCCTGCTTTGCAAAGCCTTCGAAAGGTTGTAGGTAAGGTACTGCGATATGTTCCATGGTGGGGTATCATGAAAAGAGCATATAGAGACTTTTACATCCTCAAATTGGGTACCGACAAGACTCCTACGAATCCTTAGTCCAAAGGGGGGAGTACAGATAGGAAGATTTGCATAAAAACGGTCAAGATGAGTATCTATAAAAGAATTCTTTAATGGATGTGAAGGATGAGAAAGAATACAAAAGTATGTGTTTAATGAGAGCTTATGACGGATGCGGGTGAGAGATGGCTCGTGGCAGGTGACGTAAAGACTATGTACAGATGACGTTCTAAAAGCACCAGAGCAAATGCGGAGTGCAGTATGATGCACAGGGTCAAGTTTTTTAACATATGTTTGCAAACTGACCCATACGCGCAACTTGAGTAGTCCATCTTTGAACGTATGACAGCACGATAAATCCGGAACAGAGCATCACGGTCAAACCCCCAAGAGGTGTTGGTTAAAACCTTTAAAATATTAAGCTTTTTTTCGCATTTACTGGGAATGTCAGAAATATGATTAGCAAAAGTTAGTTTTTTGTCGAAATTTAAGCCTAAAAATTTCACAAAAAATTGGGGCCCCGGGATTGCGACACCTGTAAAGACCTAAGGTAGGTCTTCCACCTGAGGGGCTAGTAGACTTACATCACCATGAATCTTTATAGAAGATGAAGAGACTATAATCAGCCATCATACGATAATGAAAGCCGTGGAGGCAAAACAAATATGGAAGCCTCTTCGTCAGAAAAAAATGGCCCATGTAATAAACAAAAAAAAAAAAGATGAAGAAAAGACAGCTAGTATAATAAGCGAACAAGATGAAGTATGTGTTAAAAAGGATCAAAATTTTGAAGAGATGTCGGCTGAAGACCTTGGCTCTGAACAAGGTTATATAACTTTTGAAAAAATATTTGGTAATGAAAAGAAAAATACAACAGGATTGCCTATTTCATGTGAATCAGAAGATTCAGAGTATGAGCCATCATATGATAGTGACAGCTTCAGAGACAAAACAAATATGGAAGACTCCGCTAAGATACGTAGTAGAAATGATTTTAGTAATAATAATATGTTAAGAAGTATACAAATAATCGGAAAGAAAAGAAAGCAGCAGGGAAAGGACAATAGGATAAGAAATACTACTGCTAGCTTATATTGCAGCAAGATATTTTGAAAACTACCGCGATATTTAGAAAATAAGCACTCAGATGAAGAGGATGAATCGAAGTTGAAAAGTGCATGTTAAAAAAAGTTACGAGATTTGATTCTTTGCAAACTGCCTAACATGGGTAACTATATCCATAATCAAGGATCTAAGACAAGGATATGGCAATCATCTGGTTGTATATCGTCCAAGTGATGATAAAGATGTACATCCAGAGGATTACATCCTATGTAACGTATGTTTAGGATGTTATGCCAAAAAAGAATTATGGAAGCACAAATGCCCTTTATTAGAAAATCAAAAAGATGGGAATAGACTGGAAGACAGCGGCTACCCGCTCCTTCCGATATGGATGATAACGTCAAAGGAATTAACTCTGCCATCAAACAAGACAATATCACCAAAATCATAAAAAATTGCTGTTGGTTTTTGTGAATATATGAGAAGAGACTTTAACCGCAAAGGTGGTAATGAGCAACACAAACAGAAAGAGATATGCAACAACGTACTATATTAAGATCAGGGATTTTAGCTGGCCAGGGTAAAACCTGCACATTATTTGAAACGAACCAGTTTTTAACTCCATTAGCGATGTGAATGGAGGCTCCGTCTTGCTGAAAGATCCACCCTTCTCCTCCTAATTTGGAGCCATAAGGAAGAAGGTCAGAATTTTGCAGCTGAATATAGCCTGTATGCTTCTGCGTGCTACTCAGTAAGACCAGACTTGTTCTTCCTCTATATCAAACTGCTAACCAGACCATCAAAGTTATCTCCCCCATTTGTCGAGTTGAATAAAATTGTTCTTCATTCTTCAGACAATGCCAGTAGTACTGGTAACCATCTGGACCGTCTAAATTGAATTTCTTCTCATCTGAAAATATCACAGAAGTCCATGACATGTGTTCCTTAGCTCAAGATAAACGGTTATCTATATGTGTTTGTTTCCACCAGATGGGCGAGCAGAATAGACGCAATTAGACCTTTAAAATCCCAAACTAAAGAAATTTATCTTGCTTTGAAAGAAATTTCAGATGATATAGCAAAATAAATGGACACAAGGTTTCAGGTTAACACATTAATTTCAAAGTTAACTTCATTTAAATTTATTAGTTCTTTTTGAGTAGGCATGATATCTTAGGCAAAATTAAAGCTGTGAGTAACATGCTACAAAGTTCAGATTTTAACATATATGAAGCTCTAGAAAATTTTTAAATATTTAAAGGTCACTAAAATGAATTAAGAACAGATGAATCATTTGAAAGTATATTACAAAACGCAAAGGAAATTGCACAAGAAATAGATGTGGAACCAGCTTTTCCTGAGACAGCAAGAGAACGGAGAAAGAAACTATGTTTCGATTACGAGTCAAAAGATGAATGCATTACAGATCCAAAGTTAGCTTTTAAATATTCACTTTTTTCCCCAATAATAGATTCAGCCCTAATGTCGATAAACGAACGATTCAAAATTTCAGAGGAATATAATGATATGTTTAAACTTATATCACAAATAAACATGTTGTCAGATTGGAATGAAAAGAAGTCTTAAAACATTTCTAAGATTTGCATTCAAAATTAATTGATGATATTATCTCCTCGTTAAGAGATTCACCATATATATCGTTAAAATGTTTTTTGGATAAGAAAAAGACGACAAAGGACGTACTAAATTTCATTTACAATAATAATTTAATTGACACATTTTCAAATACCGCTATATCGCTAAGAATATATTTATCACTTCCAGTTACAGTTGCTTCAGCAGAAAGAAGTTTTTCCAAATTAAAAATTATAAAAAATTACTAACGATCATCAATGAGCCAAGAACGGTTGTCAGATTTATCAATCATTTCAACAGAATATGAAGAATTAGATAAAGTAGACATAAGTAATGTAATTGAAAGGTTTGCTAGTGCAAAAACTAGAAAAGTTTCACTAAATAATACTAGTGGTTCCTTTAAAAAAAAATTTCTAACTAAACAAGCTTATTCCAAGCAATGCCAGCCATACTTATCAATGAATAAAAAATGTTGGTACATCTAAGAAATGCAAACAGATTCCAATGCGGGGTTTTGCCCAAAATATCGACAAGTTTGGGATAAGAACTGTTAAAAAGTATTTGGTAAAAACTATTAAAAGCAGTGCACGAGGTTAAAAGATGACAAATAGTGAGGTAAGTATGACAGTGAGGGCATTCCGGAGCAGGTTCGCCTAGAAGTAAGTGCTTATGAGTAAGCCTTGTATGACCAATGCAGAGATGGATTACAATGACATCTAGACTGGGATAGGGATGCGGCGACCAGTGTGTGAAACCTGGGCCGATAGAATGAAGTTTGTTTCCCAATTCATTGTCCCATTTATCGACCCACATGCCTTTTACTATGCTGGAGATGCTAAACTTTATGTCTGTGGAGGATAGATCGCCGGTGTACAGGAGGGTCGCATGCTTGGCTAGTGTGTCTGATTTCTCATTTCCTGCGATCCCGATGTGACTTGGTACCCAACAGAGGAGAACATTGTACCTGCGGTTTACAAGTTGTTTATACTTAAAATAAGATGAAACAGTTGGAGAACATGCAGTGTGCATCTCAGCAGAGCCCTTTCGTAATACTGGAAGGAACATTATGATGGAGAACTATTTTACATCATTGAAATAGCCAAAAATTTGAGAAATAAAGGACTTAATCTCATTGAAATGTTGAAAAAAAGAAGTGCCCGAATCTTTCAAGCCTAAGAAAGGACAGCTGTATTCAAGCAAAATTCTTAAGCATGATGACATCACATTAACTGCATACCAAGGAAAGAAAAAGAAAAATGTGTTACTATTAAGAACTTTACATCTATACTGGAAGTTGAAAGCAATGAAAAGAAAACTAGATGTTGTTAAATTTTACAACTCTACTAAATACGGCGTGGATGTGCTTGATCAAAGGGGAAGAAAATATACAACTAAATCCACTTCCCGGCGATGGAAGTGTTTTTTAATATTCTTGACTTAGCTGCAATCAATGCCTGGATTGTTTATAAAGAAATTACCGGTGAAAAAATCAAGACGTGTGATTATATTTTGAGTTTAGCTGATAAGCTCCATAAAAACCATATTTTCTCTAGGATGTCTCCGCTTCCTGATATCACTCCAAGTACAAACAATGCACATTCTATATTAAGCAGGAAACGCAAACAGTGCGAAATAAATTATATCCACAATAACACACTAAACATTCGTTCTGATTGCTAGTACAAGATCCACAAACTGACTTTTTACAAAGTGATAAAGATGAGTGTCTGTAAAGACTAACAGTACGTAATGTAAGTCATTCTAAAAAATTTATATATTTTTTAATATATATGTTATTAAAATAATAATCAAATGTGATACAGTTAAATAGCTTGTGTAGCTAAAATATATTTTTCAATTAGTTTGCATTATTGTTTCTTTTTTCCTAAATTTTGAATAATCGATAATGTGTATAATTGTAATAAAATGAACATAAATAATGTAAAATAATGGTGGGCAGAACATTAAATTCAAGTTATAAAATGCAAAATTTAATACTTAAAGATCTTGTAAACTTATTTTATATAGAAATCTTTAAAATTTTGGAAGATGTAACGGATATTTTGGAAGCAGTTAAGTCAAAATGATCACTTCCGGCCTTTCAAGGTATGCGGAAAATGCCGCCTTTCTAGTATTAACATACAAAATAGACAAACGATATTTATAAAGATATGGCACAACACTCTGATATATTTGATAGATAGGATTATCCACCAAATCAGGGTTCCCATTAGAAAAAATTGGGGGAGATTTCTCACCCATCCAAAAATTTTGAGTGAGATTTCTGAAAGTTAAGTGAGAACATAAATATTGTTTAACATCATTTTATTTATTTATAGTACAATTTCAATAACACAGATTTTTCCTTCATTAAAAAATTTTACAGCTTGATCATATGGAAAACTTTCTAAATTGATATTTCCATCAGCTATTCTAATAAGATTGCTTAAGTTTGCACTTGTGCACTGAAATTTGCACTTGAATTGTTAATGGATATTCAAATTTATTCAAAGAATCGCATCCAGTTTAACTAAGCAAAAGAATTATTAACTATAATATTTTATCTAGTATAATAAAATTATATAAAATAACAATATTTATATAATATATTTTTATAAATGTTAAATTATATTATACTACAAAGTTGGTAAGATACAAATATGTGTGACAAAGTTAAAACAGATATAGTTAAGTTCAACTTCTTACTACAGTATAAGCTAGATTATCCGGCATTTAACCGGAAAATTTCAGCTTCTTTTTTTAGAGGGAAGGGGGGGGGGGGTCTTCTTAAAAGTTCGATTAACTCTTACTGTGAATGACAACTAAACTTAGAACGGAAGGGGGGGGGGGTGTCCAAATTTAAACTGCCAGAGGTTATCAATAATTCCATGAATCGTGGTGGTATATAAAAAAACAAACAGATGAAATGCTCTCAAAACTTATATACGATGGACATGCATACAAAAACAAAAGATTTTACAGCTGGCAAGCTGGAGGAGAAAAATCAACACGTCAAACCATGTTATCTCTGAACAGAAACTCGAGAGGAAGGGGGGGGGACGCTTCATTGTGGCTGTGGCAGGCTCGTTATCCGACAGTAGTAGAGTAAAAACAAATTTTTGTATTTGTAAACTGGCATTTTTAAACTTTCAAACAGCGTGCGAGAATCTCGCGCAGGTGGCAAATATTTTGCAGTGCGAGAATACCTCGCGCTGTAATATTTTTTGCGCAAGATTTAAGAAATTTATGAGAGATTCTCGTGGTCTCGCACTCTAGCGGGAACCCTGCACCAAATCATCCCCTTTTACATATAGAAAGAAGATTGCCTGTTTTAAATATGAGCTAAATTCTGAACCAGGCATACAACTATGTCTGCGGAGAAATTATTTATAAAAAATATCTTTTTAAACACTGGATGATTGAAGGAAAAAAGGTGTTCATGCACTATAAAAAAAGAATTTTTGAAAAATATAAACAATTCTATTTTTTTTCGATTTTTTAAGGCAACTCACTTTGAAAATTTCGGGGGTATTCCATGTTAGAGGGGCTACAGTGGAACACGATGTTGAAAATTTCTTCTCTTTTAATCTACCTGAAATAAGTGCTAGAGTACGTTAGCTATAGATCATGGCAAATAATCTATGTGTAATAAAACTATAGTGTTTGTTTTTTTTTTTGCGAGGGGTTGGGGTTTGGCATATTTACTTAACTCTGAAGGGCATATGTAATTATTACAGATTTTCCGTCTCTGTTTTCCCATTTGTTACCAGTAATTTCCAAAACTTTGATTACAATTAAAGTTATGTTAGTATAAAAGTAATTACGAAAAAAGTAACAAATCTACAGGATTTCTATCGATTGACCAGTAGAATAACAGTAGACAGATGAATCACTCATGCCCCATTCCATTTTTTTTTTTTTTTTCTGTTAAAATCAATTTTAATGGATCACTGCTCTAAATAGTATGCAAAACTGTGTATGGAACTGAAATGTATAAATTAAACTTACATAGTTAGAGATAATTAGAAACAGGACATATTTAATTTTGATCTATTACTCAGAAAAAAACGAACGAAATTAAACTTGAGCTATTATACCACAATTCATTGACTTGTTTTTCAAAGTCTCAAAAATTACTGTACTCAGTGGCGGCTCGTCATTAGGGGCCAGAGGGGCCTGGCCCACTAGCATGTATTTTATTCTATTTTGATTTAGCACTCTGGGGCCGGAGAAATGAAGCCCTAATATATTTACGCCAAGCACAGCAGAGTAGTGTTAGTACCATTGATCATTTCTCAAAAGATGACTATATTTGGCTGGTTATCACAAAAAAGAATGCGAAAGCACAGTTAATTTAGCACCAATTTAGGGCCCCTAAGCATTGGCTTGATAGGAGAAATAAAAGTATTTCCATGGAAACAACTCTATTTGGCGAGTTTATTCTTTGGTCGAAAAAACGGTGCTGATTTTGATTTTTGTTCTTATTGCTATCTTAAAGATTTAGGAATTTTCATTTATCTCATTTAAAACAGACTTGATTTTATTATTTTTTAGGTTTCAAATGTAGTGAAAGTATTAATTGAGTGAGAAATGGTCATAGATTAAAATATTTTGTCAAATTATAAATATATTTAACGACTATGAATTCTGTTAACAGTTTACTACAAGTTCCTTTTAGCAGATTAAACATAGCAGAAAAGTTCGAAATAAATCGCTTGGGACTCTATCAACCAAAAAATGTTGTCTTTAGACAAAAAGATGGCAAAAGGACATGATTATTTCAACTAGAATGGTGCAGTAAAGCACCATGGCTTTCAGTACGTGAAGCAAAAAATTCTATTTTTTCGTTTTTATTGTTTGCTATTTGGAGGTGAAACATTATGGACCAATTTGTTTTTTAACATGTACAGATGCAATTGTGAAATTTAATACTGTATTGAAGAAAATCATACTTCTTTCATATTGTATTTTAAAAAATTAAACTTTTATATTGTACCTATTTGAGAAAGAAAAATTCAGGAAAAGGTTTTTTGGTGCAGAATAAATCTGCTGTCTTTAAATGAAAACTTAAAGGAGAAATCAATGACTTTCATAACTTGTTATTCGAAAGTTTTTATGTATTCACACTGCTTACAAAAGCGATTCTTATGTTTTACCTTTTCGAGCTTAAAAAAAAAAAATCCCCCTCCACTGAAATGGGTAACGATCTGCCACAGCTAATTATGTACATGTATCTTCCAAATTTGAACTGGCACTATTTTTTTTCAGGCCCCACCACTGATACAGGTCACGAGCCGCCACTGACTGTACTTCTTTCAAACTGCATGTTTTTAGAAAAATTAATTAGTTATTTACAAAACTGATACATGAAAATTAGCTTACACTCGTGGCTATCGAGTGAAAGTCTTTAAAATCCATGCATTTGAGGATTAAAATGTTTTCTTTTAGCTTATCCAAATTTTAGTACGATCCATTGATATTTGTAGTAGTAATAAAGTTTTGCCAATAGATTTGTTCCTCAGCTCAAAAAACCTGAGTTGGTTTTTTCTGGCGGGTCCATTTAAAAAGATCTGCAATTTTGTTAAGTTGTTTTTATTTCAAAATTTACTCTACATTCGTAACTTTTACTACATACACAAAAATGATCATAATAATGCTTAAGATTATAATAATTATACTGTCAATACCAGACCAAGGTCTGAATTTTCATAACATTAGGCTTTTGGTACAGTTTTTCACTTTTAGATCATTTCATCAACATTTTTTAGCACTGAAAAAATAGTTGGTAATGAAAATAAAAATACAACAGGATCGCCTATCTCATGTGAATCAGAAGATTCAGTGTATCAGCCATCATATGATAATGAAAGCCGTGGAGACAAAACAAATGTGGAATCGTCTTCGTCAGAAAAAAATTGGCCCATGCAATAAACAAAAAAAAGATGAAGAAAAGACAGCTAGTATAATAAGCGAACAAGATGAAATATGTGTTAAAAAGGATCAAAAGTTTGAAGACATGTCGGCTGAAGACCTTGGCTCTGAACAAGGTTATATAACTCTTGAAAAAATATTTGGTAATGAAAATAAAAATACAACAGGATTGCCTATTTAGTGTGAATCAGAAGATTCAGAGTATGAGCCATCATACGATAGTGACAGCTTCAGAGACAAAACAAATATGGAAGACTCCGCTAAGATACGTAGTAGAAATGATTTTAGTTATAATAATATGTTAAGAAGTATACAAATTATCTTTAAAAAAAAAAAAAAAAGCAGCAGGATATTTTCAAAACTACTGCGGTATTTAGAAAATAAGCACTCAGATGAAGAGGATGTATCGAAGTTGAAAAGTGCATGTTAAAAAAAGGTACGAGATTTGATTCTTTGAAAACTGCCTAACATGGGTAACTATATCCATAATCAAGGATCTAAGACAAGGATATGGCAATCATCTGGTTGTATATCGTCCAAGTGATGATAAAGATGTACATCCAGAGGATTACATCCCATGTAACGTATGTTTAGGATATTATGCCAAAAAAGAATTATGGAAGCACAAATGCCCTTTATCAGAAAATCCAAAAGGTGGGAAGATAGTGGTTAGTGGAAGACAGCGGCTACCCGCTCCTTCCCATATGGATGATAACGTCAAAGGAATTAACTCTGCCATGAAACAAGACAATATCATCAAAATCATAAAAAGTGCTGTTGTTTTTTGTGAATATATGAGAAGAGAATTTAACCACAAAGGTGGTAATGAGCAACACAAACAGAAAGAGATATGCAACAACGTACGAGAAATTGCATGACTAAAAGAATTTCGAAATCTAAAAGTCTTTTAGTATCTTGGACATCGTCCACTGTAAGCACTATCAAACAGTTTTGGAATCTGTGCGAAATGTAGAAGGTTTCCAATTACAAATCAAATATTTTCAACCCCACAGCTTGCGAGCAAATTATGGCTACACATTTAATCAATTGTTTCTATAGTTCAAGTTATATAGCCCTCGAAAGAAGCGACAAAATTTTGCTTGAAAGAAGCGAAAAACTCCATGAAATGAAATTTTTCGCAGAAGTTGGAGCTTTGGCTAAGCGCACTACTAAGGAAAGGAGAAGACACAGCAAAACTGCTGCCTTTAAGCAGTGGTGATAAATTTACTTACAAATTATTTAGATAGTCTAACCAAACAATCTGCTGAAGTTTTAAATTAAAATAATTTGCCAAAAGGAGAAAAAAAATAGTGCATGGATAACATTGCAAAAGGCAATGTTATGCAGGAATATTTTATTTAACAGAAGTGTTATGATTTCAATTTTAAGTAAAGTGTAATTAATTAATAGCCTACTTAATTAAAAATCCTTACCTTAATTAGTGAATTTTAAATCAAGTAAAATTAAAATTTTTAAACAATTTGTTTATTAAGGTGGTTTTGTTTTGTCACCATATACCAGTATTCATAAAGGAAGTAAAATAATAATGAAGTGTTTAAAATTTATTAAGGTATATGTTGAATTACTATTGATGACTCATGGCTGACTCATTTTTATTTATTTGTTTACTTGTTCTATATTTTGGCGCCAAACATCTAAAAGATCGTTATTCTGGCGATCGTGTTGCCATCTTTGTGTAAGGTAACTATACATATTGTTCAAGTAATTAAAATATTTTGTACAACAATTTTCTTTTAAATTTTAAATTTATGAAAATACGTTTTGTGAGAGCTGACATTATTCGGAGGGTTGGTAATAAATTTTTAGAGCTGACAATAAGAGTTTCATAAAAATGTTTGTTTTGAAATTGGTAATTTTCCTTAGAAAAAATTAAGTGGTTGTAATTACAGTTAAGTTTTTTTTTTTTCTTTCACTATAATTATCTTTTCTGGAATTCTCTAACCTTCTTTCTAATTTTTAATAACATAACTACGTGCATCGATACCAATACTTCGATTCAATATATCGAAGAAGAAAACAACAACGGCGCAAGGATATGGAGATCGGCACCCAAGCATTTTCAAATTTTTTAAATCAAAAATAGAACTTCTACAATAGTTACAACGATAAGAACAACTTTCACATTTTTCATCATAGTAAAAAACTAAGTTTCAACGCCCATCGATTATAAATCCTCAAGTTTTCATTAATAATAATTGTATCTTCGACCGAACTACTTTACGAGCGGAAAGCGCCTGGCAAACAAAGGAGGTAAAAAGGTGACCTAAGCCAGAGGAAGCGAGGGGTCGATTCATTCTGGTTGTTGGTGTGATGATCTGAAATCCGAGTCCCACGCGCTGCTTTGCTAAAGAAAAAGAAATGGCGCTGACGTCCCTAAGAGGATTCTGGAAGATGCACGGATGAAAATTCTTTGATGGGGGCCCCCCTCACATCAGAAATGATAAGTTCAACTAAATTTTCTCCTTTCTTTTCCTATAAATTTCTCCTTAATTAATTCTCCTTTTGTGCACAAATGTTAGGTAAATTTTTTTAAAATAAAAGTCAGCTCGGGGTAAGGGATAACGATGTATTTTAAAGTTATAGTGCCTCATGTTCTTTCACGATATTATCTAGTTTTAAATTTTCAAATGTAAAAGATTTAAAAGATATAATTAATAAATGTGATTTGTTGTTTGTAAAAATGGCTCCTCTTCATTTATCTCACTTCGTGTAAATTTATTTCAGCAGTTCTCTTTCAGGTTTTAAATTTTTTTAGCCTAATGGCATTTGCACGTAACACCGAGAGCCTGGTTGGTTTATTGCGGTCACAACACTTTTAAAACTAAGCATTATTTTTTTTTGTATAAACTACGAGTATATTAATTGATTAAAATTTAAAAGGTAAATCTTTGAGTCAGGACAAAGTTTAATAAATGAAATGAAAAGAAATAATGAAGGTACAACAGAAGGAGGGAAGGCGAGGTTTCCTGGATGAAGTTTGCAGACTATAACAATAAAAGATTACAGTGAGGATTCTGAAATAGACGAGTCTCTCAATAAATTGGAGAGGAGCTTGTGCTAACTTCTTTCACGTATCGAAATAGTTGGGAAAGGGGACAGAAGTGTACCAGTTTTGTTTAAAACCCTTCCATAAAATCCATCATTGACTTACTATTAAAGAAACACAGAAAAGAAGTGGGAGTTTCGGATGAAAATAAATTTCTTTTTGCAAGCTGTAGCCAGATGGCTAAATAGCATTACAGAGGTTCTGCTAGATCTTATGAATGGAGTAAGTAGATTCAACGAAAACAAAAATTTTATTTTTATGTAACTTTTTTGGTCCACCCAGAATATCTTTTTTACAGTAAACATTAATTTCTTTAAGAAATGAAAAAATTTCAACTCCCTATATTAAGTGTTTCCCATTACGGTAAATTATTCTCTAAGATATGATATGTGTAGTAATAAGTATACAGCTCAGATTCAAAAAATTAGAATAATGTAAAAAAGAATGGGTTCTTATTGCTGCTAGAGTGTTAATTTGCATACTTTGTTCAGAAAAAAATATTTAAACTGTCTAAATATCTTCAGAACAGTTGCAGATATAGTATAAATGGTTATTTTGATTTGTCGCATTAATAATTAGCTATTTAAAAAATATTAGAACTATTTAAAAAGTTAGAATATCTGTATACCATGGTTCAAAAAATTACAATATGCAACTATTTTCCTTTTGGTTTAGGGAAGAGCTGCGAGACTAACATGTGTGGACTATAAAATGTGTTCCGCTGAAAGTGAAAAATCTTGTGGCATTTGATTTTAGTTCAGTATTTGATTAATATGGGACGAAAGAGTGACTTACCTGATGCTGTAAAATTTCGAATTGTGTACTTGCACAAAGAAGGAAAAACAATTGTTTATAGGATAGGAAGTGAAATGTTCTCAAACAAGTGTGAGTAGAGTTTTGACAAAATATTCTAATAATAAGGGTTTCAAAATAAACTTTTTAAAAGTGGTCAAAAGTCACTAACTTCAGTAAGAGATGAAAGGAAATTAAAAAAGATTATGAAGAAATATGACTTTCGAAGTGTGAGATATTTGCAGAGAAAATTAGATTTTAGATTGCATGTGCCTAAGACAAAGCCACTCTTATCAGCAAAGCAAAAGGTTGCAACAGTTAAATGGAGTAAACAAAGGCTATTTTGGTGTTAAGAGATACTGGAAAAAGGTTCTCTTCAACAATGAAAGTATGTTTTGTATATCTCATGGGAATCAAGGGATACGTGTTTAGAGACTTAAACAAGAAGCCTTTGATAAAAAGTGTTTAAAACGTTCAGTTAAATTTGCTATCTCTGTCATGGTATAAGGCTGCATGACTGCACAAAGGCCCAGGCAGGTTTTGTTTTGTTACCACAAAAGTCAATTCAGAATTGTATCAAGACATTCTTGAGCACTGCATGATACCTTCATCTGAGGATTTCTGTGGCGATGATTTCATGTTTCAGCAGGATTCAGCCTCTTTCCACACTTCTAAATCGACAACTACCGTAAAAATCGGGAGAAGGGCCGCGGCTCATACGAAAAAAAAGTTAAACTTTTTCAGGGTGCGGCCCATCTGATATTTTCCCCCCTCCAACTATACTGCTTATTTAATTACAGTGCAGCACCGATAATCCGGCATCGGCTGCAATGACGCGGTGCCGGATTACCGATTTTTCCGAATTACAGATGTGTTGAAAATTTCCATTAAAACCATCGTCGATCACGTGCTATTGACCAGTATATTATTTATCAATGACAAGTAGTCTTAAAATATGCATACAATCGCTATATAAACCGTCAAAAAATAATAATAATAATAATAATAACCTACACTGGAACAAATGTAATTTAGTGTTTAATTCAAACTAAAAACTATAAAGCAGAGAAGATCGTTGATTTTGGAACATTTTCATAAATTATAACACAAATAGTAACTGAAATTTATTTAAATACTAATTTAAAATAAGTGTATTAAATTAATATTAGAATCTAATTAGCTTTTGTATTTACATTAAATACATCGGTTAATTCGACTTGTTTCATTTTTTTTCGGTATTTAATTGGTTAATTAACATATGCACATTCATCAGTTGACTCTCAGATATAAAATCAAATTTATTAAATCTCTCCGTAGTTTGTACCCTAGAGTTTTATTTTGCAAGCTGAATTATTCCCAATTTTACTCTCTTCACAGCTTCTTAATTACGTCGAAACATACCAATTCCCCCCTCCTTTCCCTCTTGCTGGCGAATTCCTTCCCGCGATAGTTGACGATTTCGCACGGTGACAGGATGTCTAGAAACAAGGCAATGTGTCTGGAACCGGAAGGAGCCGAAGCCACCTGTTTACGATGATGCGTAAACATGCTGTCTCGTTTTAAAAACTCATACATATTAATGTTCTATGAAAGCACTTGCATTATCTTTGAATTCTTCATTCAGCTACACTGCACCTTTGACTGCAATTAATTTAAATGTAATAAGCGAACCAAGCCGTATTTACTTTTGTTTTTATCTCGGTATTAGAAAATGCATTGATTCAAATATTTGCGGCAGTAATGGTGATCGGCAAAGACATGTTAGGACCGAAATACGAAACAAAGAAAAATATTCGGTGAAAATCTATCTATTGAAGAAGAAAAAAATGAAGATAGCCATACATCAATTAAAATCAGCGTTCAAAGTTCCGGATTTTGAGATTCCGGATCCCTTTGGGGAGGGAAAAAAACAAACAAAAACGAGACTAGTGCCAGATTATAGGTTCCCAGATTATGGATGCTGCATATATATATTAATTTTCAATAAATTACGATGATCGGACTTTCTGCGGGTATATTTTTACATTTGTTTACATTTTTACGAATGCGGCTCATACGTCGGTGCGGCCCTTCTGTGAGTATATTTTTACACTTGTTTACATTTTTACTGGTGCGGCCCTTACGCCGGTGCGGCCGTTTTCCCGGTTTTTACGGTAAATGTGTACAAGATAAGTAAATAAATGCACTGCCTTGGCCTTGAAACTCATCCTATCAAACTCAATTGTGAATTTGTGGGGAATTACGAAAAAACGACTTCAAGAAGTTGCAACAAGAGACAAAAAAAAACTTTCTAGTTTGAAGAACATATGGGCAAATATTGATAAAAATATTTGTGAACCTTTAGTCAGTAATGTTAGGAAAATTAACTGTAAACCTTACCTTAAAGGTTCCATGACATGTGGTTGTGGTTTTCTTTATTATAACAGAACGCTGCAAAACTTAACTTTAATTACTTGCCTTAAATATAAAGGCACTTATAGCTTATTTTTCTTAATTAAAGTTCGTACTTAACGCTATTCTAATATTAACGCTTCAAACAGCTAGCAAAACGTTTTGCACAATGCATTTCTGTGTTTGGCCACTAGAGGCGCTGTACTCCTGGCGGTTCGCCGTGGAGCTATTTTCTCCTTTTTTTTTTTTTTTTCACGTCATAGGTCCGCAGTAATCCGTGACGCTGTTGCCTGGCCGACATTAGAAAAGTCTGCCGTTCGCGGTGAAACGAGAGGCGAAAAGATTAGGAGATGCAGGGATGTGCCAGCTGAAATTAAATTTTGGAGCAACTTGTGGAGCAAGAAAAAGTCACTTTTGGAGCATAAGAATGTCAATTTTGAAAAAGAAAATTTATTTTTGGAGGGACAGGGAAAAGTCATTAAAGAATGCCAATCAAAAAAATGTAAATTAAGGAGGTTCTTAAAAACTCATAGCTTATAACAAAAACCAGTTTTTTTTTGTTTTTGGCGGGGGGGGGGGGGGGGGTGTCCCGAAGCTTATGAAATAAATAAAAAAAGCAGTTTTGATGAATTTGGAGCAAAAATGTCCAAAAACGATCTTTTTGTAGCAGATTGGCACATCAGTATTGTTTTGATACAATTTGGAGCAACTGGCACATCCCTGGAGATGAGATAAGATGGAAGGAAGCCGGTAGCTGGCCATGTGAGATGCCCAGAGCTAAGACAAATGGTTAACCTGGAGCCTGTCTGCCGGCGTCTCCTATAGAGCTTTTGATCCCGTACCTGCAAGTTGTTTCAGACGACGCTGTCGACCTCGTACCTTAGGCTGGATTATACTCTGAAACGTCTAACATGTGGATATTGTGTTACATCAAATATTTATTTTTCCTGTTCATCTTCATCTGTATAAAGCTTCACATCTCATTTCTTAAAATAAAAGAAGTATCAAGGTAAACGCTTTTTTGTCATCCTTTACCTGGCAAGCCCTCAATTCATTTTTCACTAGCTTTCACTGCTTTAAAAATTTTAAAGTACAGTGCGCACCGGTTATAACGGACCTGGGATATAACATACTATCAGTTATAACGTACCTAGAAGCTAGGTCCCGATTGAAGTCCTATATTTATAATGCTATTTAACTTCGGTTAAAACGTACTTCACAAAAGTACGTACTTCGGCTATAGCATACTTTTTATACCAAAGCCAAAAATAAAATTTTGCTTTTCTTAAGAATTTTTTCCCTTGTTCTCGGAAATTTCAGTACCTTCAAAAACACTCGTCAGTATTCAGATTCTGTAGCGAGATGAATTGTGTATGAATGAAGGGAGCTTTCTTATCTTTTTCGCCTGCTAGGCAGGTGAAAACAAGACCCTGTTTTTTACTTGTCATTCATCAATGTAAATGCCTCCTAAAAAGCCCTATCTATAATGATTCTGATGATAGGAAAGAAGAAACAGAGGAGCCTATACCAAGAATACCCGACGCATTAAATGCTGCAAAAACATTATCACGATTCTGAAATGCCGCATTGATGATGCAGAGACTCTACAACAGACTATTATGGATAGCCAAAACGGTATTTTTAAAGTAGCTGGTTTTTTGGTTGGTTAGTTGGTGCTTAATGGCACAAGGTCCAGAAAGGACATACTGCGCCAGACTATGTGTATAAGTGTAAAAAGAGAGTTTACAGGTATAAAGGTGTTGCTTAAAACAAGTAAAATTAAAAACCATGAGGTCTAAAAACGATAAAAGCATGCTGTATAAAGGTTAAAAAGTACCTTAAAATAATATAAGGACATCTGGATGGGGGGGCCCCCATCCAGAAACCAGTCTGACAAATGTGCACGCTTCACAATGAGTAAAAAAGATTGCTACGGCGAAGAAAGGCGAACAAATTACGGTGCGGGGTTTCACCCAAAATATCGTCAAGTTTGGGATGAGAACAGTTAAAAAGTGTTTGGTAAAAAGTAATAAAAGCAGTACACGAGGTTAAAACATGACGAATGGTGAGGTTGATATGACAATGGGGGCACTCCGGGGAAGGTTCTCCCAGGAGTAAGTGCTTATGAGTGAGCCTCGTATGGCCAATACGGAGACGTGTCAAGATGACATCCAGTCTCCGATAGGGATGGGAAGACCAATGCTTGAGAGCTGGGCGTATAGAATGAAGTTTGTTCCCGTTTCCCTGTCCCATTTATCAATCCAGGTACCTTCTATGATGTAAGAGATGCTAGACTTAATGTCGTTTTTGGAAAGGTTGCCGCAGTACGGGAGGGTCGCAAGCTTTGCAAGGGTGTCTGCTTTCTCGTTACCAGAAATTCCAATATGACTGGGTACCCAGCACAGGAGAATACTGTACCCACGGTTTTTAAGCTGCTCATACATACGTAATACTTTAATAATATAGCTATGGGCAAGGGATCCAGATTACAGATTTTCTAGGACACTGAGAGAGTCAGAATAGATTATATATTTCTTTGTGTTTTTTCTGGAGATGTACAGAAGGCTTTCATAAATGGCTAGTAATTCGGCTGTGAAGACAGAGCAAAACTGAGGGAGAGTGTAGCTGCAAGAATGGTTATTATTCACGAAGGCAAAGCCAACGTGATTACTGGTTTTAGAGCCATCTGTGTAGAGGTCTACGTAATTTTCATATTTATTTCTATGATCTAAGAACAGCTGTTGGTATATTTTGGGGTCAGTATCCTGTTTGATGAAGCCTTCATAGGGCTGAAGGTATGGGATCCGCATTTCAGTCCAGGGTGGGATTTCATTCAGAGAACTAGAGACTATGACATCCTGCAACTGTGTACCGACTAGACTCCTACGGATCCTAAGTCCAAAGGGAGGGGTGCATGAAGGGCGATGATTGTAAAATCTGTCCAGATGGGTGTCTATAAAAGGGTCCTTTAAAGGATGTGAGGGATGAGAGAGTATGCGAAAATATGTATTCAATGAAAGCTTGTGACGAGTGAGGGTGAGAGGTGGCTCATGACACGTGATGTAAAGACTATGTACAGGTGAAGTTCTAAAAGCACCGGAGCAAATGCGTAGAGCACTATGATGCACAGTGTCAAGTTTTTTTAATATTGACTTGCATGTTGACCCATACGCACAGCATGCATAGTCCAATTTTGATCGGATGACAGCGTGGTAGATCCGCAGGAGAGCATCCCGGTCGGACCCCCATGAGGTGTTGGTTAGAACCTTTAAAATGTTAAGTTTTTTCTCACATTTACTGCGGATATCAGAGATATGTTTGGCAAATGTAAGTTTTTTATCAAAAGTCACCCCTAAAAATTTGACAGAGTCCTTCACAACAATGTTAGTATGACCCAGGTAAAGTTCTGGGTCCGGGTGGATCCCACGTTTACGGCAGAAATGTGTACACACTGTTTTTTCGGCAGATATAGTAAAACCGTTGATGTCACACCATTTTAGAATACGATTGATGGCATTTTGAAGCTGCCATTCGATCAGACGCATGTCTTTCCCCTGGCAGGATATTTGAAGATCATCTACATATAGGCTACCGGTGACTGTTGGAGGCAGTTGATTTAGAATAATTTTGATTTTAATAGAGAAGAGGGTGACGCTAAGTACGGAGCCCTGGGGAAAACCCTCTTCTAGTGAGAAATTGTCAGACAGAGTGTTGTTGATCCTTACACGGAAATTTCTGGGTGATAGAAATTTTTTTATAAAAATTGGAAGATTGCCTCGAAAGCCTATATTGTAGAGGTCTTGAAGGATGCCGTATCTCCATGTTCGGTCGTATGCCTTTTCTATGTCGAAGAACACTGACACTAAGTGATTCTTTCTGAGGAAAGCATTACGAATTTGTGTCTCTAAGTTTAAAATATTGTCAATGGTGGACCTGCCTTTGCGGAAGCCACTCTGAAGGGGATGTATATGGTCCCCAGTTTCTAAAATGTAGACAAGGCGAGCATTAACCATTTTTTCCATTAATTTACAAAGACAACTAGTAAGGGCTATGGGACGGTAGTTGCTAGGGTTAGACGTATCTTTTCTAGGTTTCGGGAAAGGAATAACAATTGCATTGCTCCAGGCAGAGGAGCTTTTTGCTAGTGTACAGGTTTCATTCCACCACGGTTTTTTATTGCGCCGAGGTGTCGTGCCCGATTTTGGAATATTGGCATCAGTTGGTTGGTTGGTTAGTTGGTGTTTAATGGCACAAGGTCCAGAAAGGACATACTGCGCCAGACTATGTGTATATATGGTAAAATAAAGTTTTCAAGTAAAAAGGTGTCGCATAAAACAGGTAAAGCTAAAATCCATGAGTTCTAAAACGATAAAAGCAAATGTAGAAAGGTAAAAAGTAGATAAAAAGAAATAAGCCAAGGACATCTGGATGGGGGCTCCCATCCAGATACCAGTCAGAGAAAAGTTATACCTCACACTGTGTAAAAAATATTGATGCATCGAAGAAATGCAAACAAATTACTGTGCGGGGTTTCACCCAATATGATGTCAAGTTTGGGATGAGAACAGTTAAAATAAGTATGATAAAAATTGTTAAAAGCTGTACAAGAGGTTAGAATATGACATATAGTAAGATGCGTATTGCAGTGTGTACACGGAGGGGCAGGCTCTCCAAGAAGAAGGTGTTTGTGAGTAAGCCTCGTGTGGCCGATACGAAGGCGAGTCAAAATGACGTCAAATTTGCGGTAAGGCTGCGATAGCCAGTGGGTGATGAGGGATGGATGGTGTGAAGTTTATTACTAGTTTGACAGCTCCACTCATTGAACCAGCTTTCTTTTATGCTGTTCGATATGCCAGATTTTATGTCAGTGTAGGGTAATGGTTCTGGATAAGGGTTAGTAGCATGCTTTGCCAAAGCATCGGCCTCTTCATTGCCCGAGATCCCAACGTGACTAGGAACCCAGCAGAAACGGATAACAAAGCCACGGTTTGTTAGGTGGCTATACAGTTGTTGGACTTTGGCTCTGTAGCTGTGCAGAATAGAGTCGGATTTCAGGCTTTCCAGGGCACTTAAAGAATCTGAGTAAATAATAAAATGTTTTTTGTTGGTACGAGATATGTGTAAAAGGCTTTCATAAATGGCGAGCAGTTCAGCTGTAAAAACAGAGCAGAAGGCAGGGAGTGTGTAACTGCAGGATTGAGAACAGCTAACATAGGCAAAGCCAACATGATTCCCACATTTAGAGCCATCAGTGTAGATTTCTTCTTGGTGTTTGTTCTTGTGTTTTTCATGTTGGAAGAGTTGCTGGTATATTTGTGGATCTGTATTCTGCTTGGTAAAGCCTTTGAAGGGTTGGATGTATAAAATCTGAGAGGCTGCCCAAGGTGGTTCAAGAGGAGAGTTAGCGCAGACTTTAACATCTGCTAACTGGGTTCCACTAAGACTTTGACGAATCCGCAGGCCCAAAGGAGGAATACAAGATGGACGGTTAGAATAAAAACGTTCTAGGTGATTGTCTAAAAGAGAATTTGTCAATGGGTGCGAGGGATGAGAGAGTATACGAAAGTATGTATTTAGTGATAGTTTATGACGTATGATATTGACATCAGCTGCTGTAATAATGACTGAAGTGACTTTATCCACGACCTCTTCAATAGTGCCTTCAAGGATGTTTGAGGTGATTTTGGATAATGCAGTAAAGTTAGGCCAATCTGCCTTATCATAAATATACCTAGGTGTGGTAAGGGTGCCTTTCGGATTGTAGTAAAGTGGTGAGAGAAAAATTGGAAAGTGATCGCTGTTATGTAAGTCACTGGAGACTGAAAAGTTATATAGTGGTAGGATAGATGGAGAACAAATAGCAAGATCTATGGCATGAAAGGATTTAGTTGGGTAGTGGAAGTAGGTGTTGTCGCCGTTATTCATAATGCAAAGGGAAAAGTTGGTCAACAGTTGTTCAATTAATAGGCCTCTATTGTTTGTATCTGTGCTGCCCCATAAGGGACTACGACCGTTCATATCCCCCAGGAGGATAAAAGGAGGAGGAAGTTGTTGGATAAGGCTATTGAGAGATGTTTGGCTGATGGTTTCAGTAGGAGGGAGATAAGTGCAGCAGATGGTAGTTAGCTGTTTTAATTTGACACGAGCGGCGACTGCTTGTAGGTTGGTATGCAGATTGACTATTATGTGAGGATAGTTATTGTTGATTAACAGGGCCACATCACCAGAGGCCCTATCTCCGAGTTCGTAGTCTTTCCGAAGTATTGTATAATTGTGAATTGTGGGATATTTATCGGATTTGAGATAAGTTTCTTGTAGTGCGAAGCAGGCAGGATTGTGGTCGTAGATGAGTGTTTTAAGGTCGTCACTTTTATTCTGAAAACCGTGGCAGTTCCAAGAAAGCAGCAGAGCCATTATCAAGTGATGTTAGGGATGATTGAGAGCTTGCTTTTAGTCCCCTTAGGTGTAAGTGGGGTGCTAGGGATGTCATCATCATCCATGATATTGTCGGAAATGTCAGAGTCGGTAGGATCTAAATGCAGTATTGAGTCATCAATGGGCTTTTGTGGAAGGATCTTTTTAAGTCTGGACTTACTGTATTTTGCCTTATAGGCTGCAGTTTTTTTTATTAGAGGTCTATTTTGAGTGGAGTTGTTGCTTTCAGATTTCTTCTTTGATGTGTTTTTTTTGTAGAGCTATGGTAGAATTATTTTGGGTAGAGGTTGAGTGTTTAGTTTTAGTAGTGGAAGTAGGTATAGAGACGGGCACAGATTTTGGTGGCTCGGTTTGTATGGCAATTGATTTAACAGATTTGACTACTGCAGCATAAGACTGACCGGGTTTGGGTGTAGGGGAGTTCATTACTTTACGGGCTTCTGGATATGACAGTCCTTGTGTGGCACGCAAGGACTGGATTTCTTTTTCGTACGACCATTTTGGGCATGAGCGGGAATAGGAAGGATGATCCTGTTTGCAGTTCACGCATTTAGGCGGATTAGAGCAGGTGTCACTGTCGTGGCCAGAGATACCACAACGGGCACAGGTTGGGGAACCACGACAGGAAGGTTTGCTATGGCCGAACTTTTGACATCGAAAGCATCGAGTAGGATTAGGTATATATGGTCTAACGGCACATGAGAGGTATCCTGCTTTGATATGGGAAGGAAGTTTAGGTGATTGAAAAGTCAAAATTATATGCTTTGTGTTTAGTGTTTGGTTATTGCGTCGGATAGAGATTCTGCGAACTGCAAAAACATTTTGAGATTTAAGATTTTCGAGGATTTCGGCCTCAGAGCAGTGTAATAGGTCAGGTTCAGATATAACGCCTCTTGATGAATTAAGTGTGCTATGGGGTGATACAGTGACAGGGTTTGCACCGATAGTTTGTAATTGAATGATGTTGATTGCCTGTGTACTATTGGTTACTTCCACTAAAATGTCTCCTGATTGTATTTTTTTTATTTTAGCAACTTCTCCAACATTACTAGTTATGCACTTATGTATTAAGAAAGGGGAGGTTTGGCTAAAGTTTCCTTCCTGAAGCTTCACAATAAAGAATTTGGCATGACCATCTCCTTGAGTAGGAGACTTCGGAACGTTGACGTGAGACGAAGATAACGTCGAATCCATATTGGGGATTGGAAATTTCGGACCCGACCGCACCACCCACCACGGAGCCCAACAAGGGGATGCACAAAAGTGCACCAGTGCTAGTCTGGTCTATAAGCGCACAGTACATCCCTTAGGCAGCGTCCACCCTTAACGACGTGCCCAGTAGATGTCCGTTTGCTTGATCCCTAGCAGTTGACCGAAATCAGTACCACCAGCCGGTTGATACACAGGGGAACGCTGTGCACCTCCCGTTTACCCGAAGCCGAGGCCAAAGCAATGTGTTGGAGAAAACCCCTCAATTACGATGATCCCCATTTCCGGGGACACGGGTCTCCACGCACGGCAAACACGTGGGCAGTTTACCCGCCAACAGAAGCTGACGGTACAGAGCGATCACAGCTTCTGAAGGGGGGCCCTCACTTCAAGAGAAGAAACCACACCGAGGGAGAAGGGGAAGGAAACAGCAGAAGAAGAGAGGAGGGTAAAAAAACAGAGGAGCGAAAGATCGCTGGGGCCCCGGGATTGCGACACCAGTGAAAACCTAAAGAAGGTTTTCCCCCTGAGGGGTAAAGTAGCATCTGCCCATTTAAATCAAAAGAAAATTACAGATTATTTATCTGAATAAAATTGTAAGTAATAAAGAATTTTCTCAGTTTAATTTAAATTTTAAAAAATCAGACCTATTAAAACACAAATTACAATAAAATTATGAGTCCACGTTCTTTTTTTATGTAATACTGAATCTTACCGGCGGTACTGCTTATAACGTACTACTTTTTTAGGTCCCGTGAGAGTATGTTATAACCGGTGTCTACTGTATAAAAATTTTAACTCTGCCAAACAGTTGAAGAGCTGTCATTAAAGCTAAGACTGACGCAACAAAATACTGATTAGGATGTAAAATTCTTTCGAGTTTTAATTCGAGCTATACTATTTACATTATTCTAATTTTTTGAACCATGTTTTGAAGTATTGTAATATTTTGATTTTTTTTTTCTACCTATTTTAAATGTATTTTCTATTTCATTGTGATATGTTTACATTTATATAATCTACAGATTATGCAGATTTATAGTATGTAATTTATATTTGATATTATTGATTATTTACTTGATAAATTAGATTTGCAATTTCCTTGAGCATATTTTCTTTCATTATTCTAATTTTTTTAGTTGTATAATGGTTAAAAATGCATTTTCTGTAAAGAGAATTACTTTGAGTAATGTTCTTTCTTTCTAGATGAAGAAGTCGCGGAGAGGCTCGTGTGCTATAGGTTGCACATTTTGGCCACAAAGCGGCCATCGACTGCCAAAACTGGTCGACGAAGGCGGCTAGTTATATATATATAATTCCTCACTTATAATCTATAGGTACATAGATGATATTTTTGTTACAGCTAAATATACCAACACAGATATACTGCCTATTACTTGTCCTGATAATTTAGAATAAATTAAAAATCCTCTACCTAATAATAGTATTAATATCCTTTATCTACATATACTAATAAATAAGGACAAGTAACTCACTTTTAATATATATATGTTACCGTCAAAGTATGAAATGCCGGCTTTCTATACAATGACTAAAACTAGCCAGGCAGAGTATGAAATGATTCCTATTTTACACATTGCCTAGGCATTCTATAGAGATGAGAAACTGGCAATGTATGAAATACATTTCCGATTCGTTTTGAATATCATGTGACAATGAACACGACTTAAATGCGCACTACCGGATCAGAATTTGCCAGCTGCACTTTGCAGTTTTTACGGGAGTGTCAAAAGACTTGATTTAACTTTTTTTTGTTCATCAAAAAATTAGTTTTTTTCTGTGCTGTAAGAAAATGGAGGATCAAGCTGTAATGTTGGAGAAGGAGTCGTGGTCTATGGACATGAAAGAACTATTCAACAATGAAATTGCCAAAATTCGAGATAATGCTGCAAAAAACAGTTTTTTCTTAACCGAAGCTACTTACCAGAAGTTAATAGATGATGTACAATAAGCCAAAATGATTACTAAGAAAAAACCCAGGGATTATTGGTTGCTGAATCACTGTGATTTGATGATTGTGGAAAACAAAAGTAAACTCATTACACAGTACACAGTACACACATCAATTCAATTTTTCTTGAATTTCCCTGACCTTTCTTCAATTTCTGCTAATTTCCCTGACTTTTTCCCCCAAATCTCTGACTTTCACTGACCAAAACTCATTTTCCTGACTTTCCAGGTCTGTAGAAACTATGTAAAAGCCAGAGACGAAATGGTATTTGTCAAGAACTCGACTTATAGAAATGCAACTTTTCTTGCAAGTAATGTCTAAAACTAGATTTTCCCTTTAGATGAAATTTCTACACTTCAGCAATAACAATGATATTTCAAGTAACATCCCAAATTGAAAAAAATTTGGTTTGTATTTCATTATCTCAGGAAAAAGTTTTTAAGTGTTTATATACCTGTGAGGGATATTTGTGTTGATGAAAGTCTTTTATTGAACAAAGGCAGACTCAGCTGGATTCAATATATGCCATTGAAACGTTCCAGAATTGGGATCAAATGTTTTGAACTATGTGAATCCTCTACTGGGTATGCAAAAGTTATTTTGTCGGAACAACTTCTGAATAAAGGTTATTGCATAACTGTCGACAATTTTTATACAAGTCCGGAATTGGCCGGCACACTAATAAGACAAAGGACTGATATATTTGGTACAATGAAACCGACATGAAAAGACATCCCTTTTGAATTCAAATCAGCAAAGTTGAAAAAAAAAAACAGAAACTGTTGCTTTTCAAAGAGGAAAAAGTACTGTTATGAAATGGAAGCACTAATCCAAAACCTTTCACCACTAGGGGCCAAACAACAATGGATGCAATTTTCAGCCACAAAATTATGCGAACAAGAGTCTATATGAGCACTTACAGTTATTTTCCTCTATATGGCAGAACTGATTGAATAATTTTTTTTTAAATCTGAAATTCATCCAGCCAAGTGCGTAAATAAAATCTGGAAGAATTAGATTTTTTGTTGCTTTTTTAAATTTTTGTTTACAGTAATTTTCAATTTATCAGAGACAGTACAACTCAGGTTGAATCATAACGCTTTAAAAAAATATATATATACGATCACTATTTTGATTTATCTTCCTTTATTATTTCTTTTGGTGCTTTTACACTGTGGCTTTTATCTAGATATTGATACCACAAAAAAATGATGCCCAGTCCCCATTCTCGGGAACAATGGTGCCGAGAATTTTTTTCATCATAATATGGCGAGTAATAATAATAGAAGAACTGAACAATTTTTACCACTCATTGATTCATATGATGGATAACCATCCACATTAGATTTTTTCTTTCAACAGATTAAAGAGCTGCAAGCATTAAATAAATGGGATGACAGTAAAACACAATTATTCTTTAAAACTAAACTGTCTGGACCTGCGAGAGATTTTTTTATAGAATCACCTATTTTTTACAAGAAAACTGATCTCGAACGCATACATAGAGAATTTAAACAATTTTTTTGAAATGATACTCATTCCAACTCCCTAAACGACTTACATAAATTACACTTACTCCCGAGTGAATCCATAAGAAATTTAGCACACAGGTTAGACAAAATTATTCATAATCTTTATAGCAATATCAAGAAGCAATTGACAATATAAAATATGTACATTTTTTGAATGCTATTCCCATCAATATCAAGAACAAAATTTTGGAACTCAAAATTAAATCATATGTTCCCACTGTCAACAAAGCACAGCAACTTTTTTCCATCGCATCAAACAACAATACTGATTCAGGTATCTTTCATCTTACTTCAAAAGTAGATGAAATACAAAAATCTTTACATCAAATGTCGAAAAAAAAATGAGCAAATATCTCTGAGGGATTTCATTGCACGTGTGTGCTCAAAGAAAAGAGACTTAGAGGTGTAATTACACAGGTTTAATTAATGAAGTTTAAATAACATATAGTGTGATTTTGACGCTATAACAGCGCTGAGTAAAATAGTGAAATCACATCTAAGTACATAAGGTAAAGTATAAAAACAGTTAAAAGCTACAAACTATCTAAGTAAAAGGTATAAAAGTTAGAACAAGGTCATGTCTGGATGGGGATCCCTGCTGTGTTGTCAATTATATAATTAACCAAATCAAGAACTTGACATTGCCTTTCCTAAAATATAGGCAAGATGCCAAAAATATAACCAAACCCCAGATCTTCATCGGAATTACCTCAGCTGTAAAGGAAATTGGTGTGGGTGTAACATGCACGAACAATAAAGAGACATGCATGCAAAAAAATAACACATTTATTGAACAATAGCTAATGAGATGTTAACTATAAAACGTTAGCTTAACAGTTGATCATATCCACATTATTACCAAAAATTAACTTTAATTACACATTTGGTGTCAATCTACCTAACTAGTCAATAATTTGAGCAATCACATTTATTCAAGCATAGATGATAAATACAAATTAAGTTTTTCTGCTATTTAGCTAAAAATTTATCCTACTCCAAGATAGCATTATTCTACCTCACTTCAAACATATTAAATAAAAATCTCAATTCCCCTTAACTTATGATAGATCAGATTTATAGTGCATCACACAGTAGATGAATATATTTTACATTAATTTGAGAGGCCTCTCTACGAAAATGATAACATTAACTTCACAGGAAATCTTTCAGATTGCACTCAAAAATAATTTGCTGGCATCGATACATTTCTAGCCCAAAAAAAAAAAAAAAAAAAAAAAAAAAAAAAAATGGATTAAAAGAAAGATAAAATGAAATTAGAAATAAATTGTTAAAAGGGGACGGGGCACTAGGAAACAAACATCGTTACGGGGGTAGAGCGACATGAAACGTGACGCAAAAATGGCGCACGTGAGGACCACTGGTGAAGGTCGATATTTCTGTACAGTTCTGAAGTTTAAACTCATGGTGGGGAAACTATAGGAATATCAGTTGAAGAGGCCTCAGCCATCCATTACATGGTGATCACGAATGAGCAGTTGATGACATTATGTCAAAGCAAGTCTGATCATTTTATCCGGCATCGCATCGAGCACATCTCAGGAAATAAATTGGAAAAATATTTAAACACCTCACTCTGTTGGTCATGGTGGCAATCCCCACTCAAGGCGTTAGATGGCAAGCCCTTCCTCCAATGTTAGGCAATTGGACAGTCATGGCTTGATCTTCCATACATCGCCTATGCTAGAATCTGAAATAAATTTCTTAACAGCCCATCTTCATGATACGCGAAACGTGCAGCTCATGACTGCATTACATGATAGTATTACAGCCCGAGAAAATAATATGCATGAGATAAAAACAAAACTTCTTTTAAAAAGCGTGTTTATGAATTTAAACAAAAGTGCTCATTTCTTTTTGACATAGCAACTTGCAAAGCCTTATCGTTGTTGAATGCACTTGCAAAAAAACTCCAGATTTAAGCGGGTGCAAAATAACTATTGATTGTAGCTGTGAAAAATAAAAAAAATGCCCCTGCAGCTAAGATTTGTTTACTCAATGCGAGTACACAGAATAGGAAAAATTGGAGTGGTAGACAGAAGTGAAATGAACAAGCATAAAAGCATAGAAAAGGAAGTTACGTGCCAGTGATTTATATGTAGAATATGTTTTAAAACCTCACACTCACATTCTGTTTTAAATGTAGTCGAAATTGAAGATGAAGGACATTGTCTTCCTAGTACGGACAGGCTAGTGACCAAGATTATACAGTTCAAACAAAAAAAAATTCTAAACCTATTTCGCAGATGAGAGTTCAGTTCAAATCTACTGCAATAGTAAGCAACCATTATGGTGTTTCCGATCAAGCCACTGCGGCGATTGCATCAAGTGTTTTGCATTACTGGTGTAGTTACTGATTCAGATCTCTCCTATGTTATAGATAAGAACAAAATAAGAAGGGAAAAGCAAAATGTTAAGGCTGAATTGTGTAGTAAATCAGATGCACTTCTACAGTTAGGTCTATTTAGATGGTAGAAGGGACAACACGTTGGTGATAGAGCAAGCTCATTCAAAAAGGTTTCATAGAATTATTAAGGAAGAGCATTACTCGCTGATTCAAAAACCTGGCTCACTCTATGTTGGCCACATTATTCCCAATTCTGGAAGCTCAGAAGATATTGCCAACCACCTTGAACTTTATTTAAGGAAACTTGTACAATGGGCAATCTGCCTCCTCCATTTCAATGAGTTGACATTCCACCATATGTTTGAGCACCATATGTTGGATGGCAAGACAACTGCGCCTAGTACTTTCTAAAGGGCCAGCAGGGTTTCTACAGATTTTACGCTTTTGCTTCTCTGACATCTATCATGCTCTTCCCTGACTTTTTATGTGGCATGCTTTCCTGAATGTTGTGTTTCTATTTTTAATATTACATCCTTTAATTCATAACTTTTTATATATTTTGCCCCTTTTTTACAAATAATAATAATATCAATATACACGAAAATATTATTTAACATCACTGAATTCTAACAAAAACCATGTTTGATAATAATTTAGGATAAAATAAAGAATGGTTGGTTGGTTAGTTGTGTTTTATGGCACAAGGTCCAAAAAGGACCCAAAAGAAAAGAAAACAAAATTTCCACAGGTTGATATTTTTGGGATTTAGCCCTGGTTATCGATCAAGTCAGAAAAGTAAAAAGCCATACAATGAATTATAACTTTGATGGCAAGTTAATTTATAAAAAATATGTCCAGAAATTGCCTAATTTGCACATTAAATTATGTATGTAGCAATCCTCTCTGTCCTGAAACTGAAAAAATCAGTACTGACAAAGACGGCGACCATCTTAATGAATTGGCAGCATTAGGTACGCTTTCAACTGGTTCAGGATTTTCCCAAGAAGAAAATTCAGGCTTTCTATCTATTTTAGATAGAAAGGCATAAAATATATGAGTAGAAATAAATTTGTTAAGTGTCAGAAAAAACAGGGCAAAATATGAGAATATGTGCCTGGAATGCTATGCATGAAGGTATCATCGAAGAAAAAGCTGCAGCAGAAAGTAGGGGGTGATACTACAATATAGCAGTTGAACACAGAAATGATAACTACAATACACTAGTTGTAGTTTATGGTGGTTGGTGCAAGAGGAGTTAAGGTAGGGGATATAATGCTTCAACCAGTGTTGTACGTAATTATTGGCATAGTGCAAAAAAAAAAATCTTTTTTATAGAAATAAGAAATAAATTATGCCTCATACATAAAAGCATTGAAACAAAACAAAGAGAGCATACATGTTACAAAAATTGGAGCAGCTCCTCTACCAGTATGTAAAGCGATATAATAGTGCAGGGACTGAATTACCTTTATGGAACACATAAATTGAGATCAGGGGCGGATCCAGAGAAATCATCTAGGGGGGGGGATCCGTTTTACATTAGGATGATACATTGATTTCCCAATACTCTTTCTCCCAATGTCTAATTAGACATGGTATATCGCAACTAAATAAGTATGTTGTCACCTGCAAGAACCGTCGAAGAAAACTCTGTAAGGGGAGGGGGGGAGCAGAGCTATAACGATGTATACCCTATACCGATCAAGTTATGGGCGATGCTCATAAGCTACGTGTTTTATGCGTTTCAATGGACGACGGGACTGATACGGGCAAAAAATGTTCCGTTGCTCTCTCCATTGTGTTGGGGGATGGTGTTTCAAGTTTAACACATTAATCTTTTGTTGGTAGATCCCGACTGGCCATTAAAAGTCGTAAATTTCGCCAGAAAAATGTCGCCTTAACCCCTGTAGTGACGATAAGACGTGGCTAATCAGCAATGTCAATTATTCATTTTGTTGTTTGCAGGCCCTACCCATTAACATTTTAGTGTGTGCAGAGTACAACTGCTGAATGCAATATTGAACCCATTTCACAGCCACCGTGCAATATACAGTGTTCACAGCATGCATTTTCGCATTTTAGGATGGCATTAAGTTTTCCAGTTTAAGTAATTCCCATACTTTCAGTGAGGACTGTAGTAAACAAACCTCAATTGTTATTTACAACTATTATCACTATTACCTGCTATTTACAATTTGAGCTTTCTTTTTTAAAACCAGACCAGCTATACATTGCCAGGTACTCGCTTTGTCTGAGATCTTAGATTATGTTTTACTTTTATAATGAGGATTTGTACCCATACGTCTGGGTGGTGTGGACAACTTATGGGAGCAGTTGAAAGAATGAAAGCTGTACAAATTGCGGAGGGTTGGATTGTTCGTCTATGCTTCAGCATCACTTAAGGCCGATGCTGATTGCTGCTGCATCTAATGTGACTGCAGTGGGTAAGAGGGCATTCTCGTCGCGAATTTTACGACTTTTTAATAGCAATTCGGGGTTTACCGATAAAAGATTTCCGCACTAAACCGCAAACTCCGTCCCCTATAAAATGGAGAGAGCAACGGAAGATTTTTTTTTTTCCCGTATCAGTGTGCCGTCGTCCATTCAAATATGGTGGAACCTGCTAAAATGACCACTTTGGTAAACAGATCGTCTGTCTATAGTGACAACTTTAATGCAATTTCACTTTACTACCATCACACTTTACCACCTTTGTAAGCTGACCAGTTTTGTTCTTCCAAGGGTAGTCCCATTAGACAGGTTCCACTGTACAAATAAAACTGGGGACACTGCTCCAGCCACTGTGGCGATAGCGAGTCAATAAAATGTGCCTCTCCTGTTTAAAAATAAAAGCTCTATATCATTTTTGTAAATATAGAAATTACGTTTAGTCCACAATGATTCAATAAGTATTGGTGTAAATATTCTTGGTAGATATATATATAACATTACAAATCAGAAGCCCGCTAAAATCCCACATTTCTAGAACTACACAGTTTTAATTCTGTTGGAACAAAGGAATCTTTCAAAAGCTGCAATTACTACACGGTCCCTTGTAATTCCTTTATAATTTTGTAGACAGTCCCCACGTCCAGTCAATCTGGTGTCTTAAAAGCCATAACAAACCTTGAAAAACCGCTGTCCAGATTTTGGGATCTGCCAATAATTGCAACTTGCATGGATCATGTGACACGACCTCAAAAGTTAATAAAAGGGGCTGATGCAGCCCAGCAGCGACTTTTTCGCATGACAGCAACTGCCAAGGAAAGATGTATCGAATCACCCAATAAAATAATGTAACCGCAGTTCGACTGATTCTTCCCCTGACAGTCATAGAGCGGCCCAAGGATTTTCACAGCTTGCTCCAGGGCTTTGCTGGCCAGGATCCCACAATAACGGCCCTAAGCCAGAGTCCCGAGCCGCCTCGCCTAATGCCCAACCCCGAGAATGGGTCTCAAACAGCCTCACGTCCTTCAGCACACGACTACACTTTCCCATAGCCGTTTAATGCTACACACAAGAATAACATTTCCCTTTACACTTTGGAAAGTGCCTGGTTCAAAACCACTTCGCGTCCGCCGACCTAACTGCTCGGAGTTTTCCGTGCTTTCCTCTGAAACTTTAGGCCCCTTAGAAAGACGCCCACGGAGTGCACCCCACCCATCGGCTTAGATTCCGTGTGCAGATAATTGGCCGTAATCCTACAGCACGAAAACCAACCCTTTACACTTTACATTCTTAGGACTGTGAATATATTTCTTGATATATTGGCGTGTTTAAAGATGTTACAACTTCTATTATCACTGTATTATTTTATTATCCACAAAAAATTATTTTAAGTTACCTTAAAAAAAGCTAGTAAAATCAAGCAATACAATAAAATTAGGTTTCATGAAAATCAAAATGAGTCGGTTGTTTCATTTTTCGCCTCGCCGTTATTCTTTCTTCCAGATTTTCTCAAATGGGAAATGCGTCAGCTTCCATTTTATAAATATTTCTAGCTAATCAGCCGAAGCCTGAAAATTTTGCATTCCAAATTTTTCTGCCAGAATAACAGCACTGGCAGTAATTGCTTGATTTTATTTTATTTTGGTAATACGAACAATTACCTACATGAGGGATCTAGGCCGAGTACGGGGTGCCCTATGTAGGGGGGGGGGTGTTTCTAAGGGGTCTTAATCCGTATTTATGAGAAGTTTCGGAGAAAACTGCATAAGACTCCGAACTGCTAGATTGACGGACGCGCCCTGTGTTTGAACCAGGCACTTTTCTTCTCCCAGTTGCGAGCGCTATGTGCTCAGCCACTCGTCGGGCCTCCAGAAATTGGACTTATGTGATATATAATGTTATGTGGCAAGCCTACACTAGAGGCATCTGCATTCTGGGACGGTTGCCTTGGTCGGAGGATTTTTTCAGAGGTTCTGACGCGTATTCATGTTAAATCTGGAGAAACTCCAGATAGTTAGATCGAGAGTCGCGCAGTAGGCCCAAACGCGGGACCTTCAGACTTCAACCATCTATCATGTTGAGTGTCTTATCCACTCGGCCATGGTGGGGCTCAGAAATTAGATTGTTGGATGCTCTTGCTTTATGCAACCATTTGCATACAGAAGTATTTTGGCAAACTCTTCCAATCGGCCACATTGATTTTTCGGCTGTTTGGATTTGGATCCCAAACTAAATTTTTGCGCTGCTTCAAGAATTTTATCTTTGCTTTTAAAATACCTTTGAGAATACACTCAGGTAGTTGAGATTGTGTTGCGAATTGCACTTTTGACATTCCCCGACACTTTTTTCTCCACTCTTAAAAAATTTTCCCCTTGTTCCTGTAGCGTAAGATGAGAAAAAATCATTGTTTAAGAGAAACGACCTCATCTTTGAATAGAAATTTTTTACGTTGGAGTTGCTGGGACTTTGAAATATCGTCTTTAGAAAGAGATCGTCGTTAAACAGAGAGTCAACTGTATATACAGTGCTACTTTTTAAAATTTCAGTTCATGTGAAAATTTACAATTTTCTTAAAATCTTCCTTAATCCATAGTGTATTTCTAGCTCTGGGGGGGGGGGGCCTCGAGCCCCCAGAGCCCCCCCCCCATGGATCCGCCACTGATTGAGATGCACGAAGGTTGTTGGTGATGGAGATTCCAACACAAGGTTCGAAATAAAAGAAAAGGTACCTTACGGGGAAGAAGTTTTAAAAATTGAAATGCAATTACAGCAGTGCAAATCATGTAGTAAGAAGGTTCAGGAGGGGGCTGTAAAGACTCCACAAAGCAAGCAAATGGCTGAAGACATCATTAATACAAAAAAGCAGTTCAAGGAAAAAATTCTATCACTGGTTAATGGGGCGAGAGCTGTAATAATGCAAAATGCAGCACATCTGCACACTGAACCTGAAAAAGTGAACTGAACCTGAACCTAGAAAACTTTGTCAAGAAATTACATAATGTGCCTCGGCATGAGTTTGGTGATCATACCCATTGTGAGTCTACATAAAAAAAAAAAAATGGATAACATAAATTTGCAGCGCAATATGGGCCAATTGTGCAAAACATACGGGGAGGAAAAAAATAGACTTTTGCAGAGTTGGAATAATAAAAAGACAGGCTAACATTGCTGTTTTAGCCAATCAGAAACCAGTGCAGGGATGGATTGAAGAAGCTCACAAAGCTATTACAGGTTATACCCCAAAGACCCCTGAAAGATCTGTTACATCTTCCAGTGTGAAACGACATTTAAAAAGAAGACCGTTTCCAAATTAAAAGATTTAAGGCAGCTAAAGAGATATCTGTCAGAGGAGACGCTAGTCATGGCAATTTTTCACAAAAACCTGATATGCTGAGGAAATCAACTAGAGAGAAATTTTTGAATGAGATAAAAGTTGATGATCCTAGTACTCTGGAAAGTCTGACGAGGGGGCAATTTCTGTCACAGAGGTGGCGACTTGAATGTTGTAAGAGAGTCTTTTGCACAATGTTTAAAGACTTCGTTGACAGGAGAATAACGACACCCTGATCAAATCTTGTACGCGTCTTATACTCAGAGGGTGTTTGCACATTTTTAGAATGATTTCGATAAAGAATTTTTTTAAAAAGTAAATGTTTCAGAATAAAAATTTTTGGCAACAGCTTATTATTTGAAATTAGAAACATTATCTGCTACTTTTAAATTTAATCTTCTTTCAAAATGTCATACGTAAACAAGCTGTGGATTGAAGGATATGTTTTTGCGTTTTCCGAAGAGAAATATTCTTATTCCATAATTCAAAAATGCTGTGAAATGCATGGTATTAAAATTTGTAAGTGCAAAATAAGCCACATTTTTAATCGGCAAGGTAAAAATCGTCAATCATTATTTTTACATGGAAAGAAGACTCCAAACGAATTTCCAAAAAAGGTAAGTACTGTTTCAAATGTTTTTAAAGAGAAATTTCTGGTAACAAGAGAAAATCTGCCAACACAGAGATCAACTGCAAAGTCTTTAGATACATCTGTAGCAAAAATAAATAAAATAATAAACCAAGATTTACAACTTAAAAAAGCTAAAAAACATAATGTTCATCAGCTTTTGCAGAGACATGTGGCTCAATGCCAAACCTTTTGTAGAATCCTGTATGAAAACCATTTAGCAGGAGATAAATGGAAATACATTGTGACCCTTGATGAAGCATGGGTTTACCAAGATGTTTACCACTGACATTTGACCTATGGACTATTGTGCCTTTGATCGGTTAAAAAGAGCTCTTTCTAAACACAAACCCACCACGATAGATGGACTCTGGAAAGTAGTGGAAGAGGAATGGAAAGCAACACCCCCGGAAATTTTACGAAAAGCTCTTCTATCCTGGAAATCACAATGCAGACTTATGTTCAGGAAAAAGGCTATCAGATCAAACAGTTAAAAAAAATAAACATTAATTAAAAGGACCTGAAATTGTTCTAAAAATGTTTAAACACCCTCTGTATAAGTCAAATTTAGACACAGCAGAAACAAAATATGGCATCGCAAATGAGGTTTTTGCCAGAAAGGACGTATGAAAAAGAATGCAGCACTTGTGTACGAGAATGTGGATTGTATGTGGACGCCCAACATCCATACCTCTACTACAGTCAAGACGGCTTAGTGGGCGATGATGGGCTACTACAAATAAAATGTCCATACAGTGCCTGTGATGCCAGTGACTTTGTTGAAATCTCGAAAAGACACAATATTGCCCTCATTACAAAACCAATAGTGAACCTTTCGTACCATCGAACCACAAATATTATCAAGTTTAAGGACAGCTGGCAATTGTGGCCAGAAATTGGTGGGATTTTTTCTTTTGGAGTCTTAAAAAGAAATAATGACAATTGAAAAAGATCCAGGTTTCTGGGTGAAAATTGCTCCAAAATTGAAAACTTTTTACATGGACTCGTTTTGCCAGAACTTGTAGATGCCAGATCAATAACAAACCTGTCACTTAGAGAGCCATATCTGAAAAAAGTAACTTCAACAAAAAAATAACTGCGGAAACAGGTCTCTCTGATCAATGTGCTGTCATTTACGTATTTATGGCCTACTTTTTTATTCCATTTGGTTTTGTCAAATGATTTTCCAGTATAAACACATTTAAGGTCAAACTGTAAATTATATTATAAATATTTTCCTTATACCGTAAGTCGCATTTAAAAAAAAATACCTCTGTCTCACATCTCCAGTGGTTGAAAAAAATAATATAGAGGACAAATGGTATTAGTCAAAGATGACCTTTTGCCTCTTAATAAATGGCTATTAGATCGTATTGTTGAACTGTATCATGGTTCATATGGGAAGGTGCGTGTAGTAAACGTTCGTACCAAATCAGGTGAATTTAAATGAACTATTAATAAAGTAGCTATCTTGCCAATCGAAAATTAATAGATGTGTATATAAATAGGTATTTTCGTTGTTTATAAGTATATTTGATTTATGATATTTCTTATTATTATGATAATTTCATGTTATTATGTGATTATGATAATTTCATGTTATTTCATATATTTGAGTTGTGTTCTTTAATTTATTTGGCAAGTTCTTGCATGTGAACAAAGCAAGGCCGGGCGGGATGTTGGCGCATGCGTGCCAACGAACTGTCCTTGCTTTCGCCAACTGGCGAGAAGCTGTTTGTACGGCAAGAGTCAGACGTGGGTAATAAGTGCTCGAATTGAAGCCCACAATGAAGTCACATTCTGCCTTGTAAATAAAAATATGGTGTACATAGAATATGTTAATATGGAATAAAAAGTTAAAATTTACTTGGCAGTGGTCCGTTGAATATAAATAAATAACAACGAAAATTTCAAACGAAATGGTACACTGATTTAAATTCTCAAATTTATTTTGAAACATGTCAAAATTGTCACCTTTAGACAAAATGGAATGACAATATCTAACTGGCTGGTTTAAAATAAATAAACGTTTGTGTTCTGTAAATGTACTTAATCAAACAAATTTAAATGTTCTACATGATTATCTTATTACACAAGCTTTCATAAGACAGAAAAACATCAAAGAAGAAAAATAAGATATATTATCTTTTCTGTATTAACATGGGTTAAATCCATGCTCCATTTCAATATTATTTAATTCCACTTGTCTCCATTGCACGCAACAATAATATCCAAGACTTTTGTACAGCTGGCACTCAACAGAACTTGGAAAGGACTGAACAAATGTGTTCTGAAGTTTTTTAACGAATAAACACTTCGTTAATGTCAACATCAAATATAAAATGAAAAAAAAGTAACTATTCTTTTCAAAAGATAAGTTTAAAAAAAAAAAATTCAGATTCAAGAAGTATTTATTGGTAATTAAAAAAAAAAAAAAAAAAAATCAGAATTTTTATTCTTTATTTAAAAAATGCATAATTTCATATATTTGAGTTATGTTCTTGAATTTTTTATTTGTCAAGTTCTTGCATGTGAACATAGCAAGGCAGGGCAGGATGTTGGGCATGTGTGCCAATGAACTGTCCCTGCTTTTGCCAACTGGTGAGAAGAGCTAGAAGCTGTTTGTACGGCAAGAGTCAGACGTGGGTAATAAGTGCTTGAATTGAAGCCCACAATGCAGTAAAATTCTGCCTTGTAAATAAATATATCGTGTACATAGATTATGTTAATATAGAATAAAAAGTTAAAATTTACTTGGCAGTGGTCCGTTGAATATAAATAAATAATACGAACATAGTCAGCACATACATCGAATGGCCTTCATGTGCTACTGTCTGCTATTCATTCCTTTAGTAAAAACTTCTGTCACTCCTCATTGTCAGATGTATTTATTAATAAGTAATTTGATAAATTTAAAAAAAAAAAACCCAATTTTTTTTAGCATTTGTTCAGTTTTGTCTATCAAATGTTTATACTATCAACAACCATCTATCTTAATGACTGATTTTTTATAGAACAGAGGGTGGTTGTTCCCAAGAAGTTTCACTGTATTTTATGTATCAATATTGTTTCAGAATATAATTAAAATCTAATTACTTTTTAGGTAATGTATGCAAGAACACAAGAAACTTCAATGATGCTGTGTGGAAAATTGATAGCTCTTGCCGAAGGCACCCAGCTTTCTTGAAAGATTTCACAAATATCTAGAAAGAAGAAAGAAATGGGTGTCTTTCTACAGAAATAACCTATTTACTAGAAATAACAACACAAACAACTTGTGTTAATCCTCGATGCGGATAATGAAAGACAAAGTGCTATCATGTACAAAAGCCTTTAATGTGGCAGCACTTGTGGATTTCTCTCTGCAGTATTCAACAAGTATCTTATAACCAGAATTTTAAAGTATGCTTATAACAGAAGCCGTAAGAATACATTTTTGTATGAAGATCAGCTGAAAAAAATGACCAATGTACACACCAAAGATATTCAGCAAGTGAAAGAAAACATGCATTGTACCTAGTAACTCTCAAGCAAATATTAGGCACCTTATAGAGGCTAAAGTGGGTTATTGTACCTGTTTAACAGGTAAAACAGGTGCATTTTGTAAGCACCAATGCTTTTTGTTGAATCACAAAAAAGGAAGCTTGACTAATGCACCTGTTTTCTAAATTGTACCTGTAAGTACAATTTAGCCATATTGGCTCTAGGAAAAGATTCACCAGACCTCACCTTTTTTACAGTTCTGGGTGAGGATGCACAAGAAATAAATGAAGATGTCTCATGCAGTAGCTCCAATGTACAAATTTGCAATTCTGATGACGAATTGTATATTCCAAACTGGCAGGCACCAGAGGGAGGAAATGATTCAGAAAAAGTTCCTAAAGAAGATAAACTAGACCTAAGAAAAGAATTTGATAGAATTCTGGAGGAAATAACTGCCAAAAATGCGACAAAACTTTTAAAATGCATGAAGTCAGTTAAAAGCTGTGAAAAGATTTTCAAAATGACAGCTGTACTAGTAATGAGAGGTGAAAAATTGGTGTACAGCCAACTTCTATAAGTAGACGTCAGAATAGCTCAGGTAGAGGAACAAATCCTATGTTTTTAACAGATTTTGGAATGCTCGCGTGAGCTGCATTAATGATAATGGAGGAGACATTCCTAACGACCTCGTCTATGTTTCCTTCAATAATGTTTGGTAATATGGTAGATAGCAAAGTAAAAGTCTGCCAGTCTGCTTTATTATGTATGTATCAGGGTATGTTAGTGGTTTGGTTGACATTCTGATATAAGGGTGAGAGAATGATCGGAAAGTGATCGCTGTTATGCAAGTTGCCAGAAACTGAGAAATTATAGAGAGGGAGGATTGAAGGAGAACAGATGGCAAGGTCGATGGCATGAAAGGATTTAGTTGGATGGTGGTAGTAAGTATTGTCGCCATTATTCATAATACACAAGAGAGAAATCGGTTGTATTTTTTTCTATTTGTTCACCTCTAGTGTTGGTATCTTTGCTGCCCCATTATGGACTATGGCCATTCATGTCTCCAAGGAGTATAAATGGTGTTGGGAGTTCATGAATAAGATTACTGAGAGATGTTTGGCCGATTGTTTCATTAGGAGGGAGATAAATGCAACAAATGGTAGCGAGCTGTTTTAATTTGACACAAGCAGCAACTGCTTGGAGATTGGTATTCAGATTGACTATTATGTAGGGATAGTTATTGTTGACTAACAGGGCCACACCACCAGAGGCCCTGTCCTTGAGTTCGTAGTCTTTCCGAAGGATTGTATATTTGTGGATGGAAGGATGTTTATCGGGTTTGAGATAAGTTTCTTGAAAAGCAAAGCAGGTGGGATTGAGGTCATAGAGAAGTGTTTTAAGGTCATCAATTTTATTCTGAAAGACGTGGCAGTTCCATGAGACCAACAATGCCGTAATTATGTAATGTTATGGACATTGTGCATCTCCTTTGTAATCCCTTTAGAGATATCAGGCGGTTTTATTTCTTCATGTTCCATCGATTCTTCATCACTAATATCTGATTCTGATGGGGCAAGTCTTAAAATTGTGTCATCAATATGTGGCTGTGAAGGTACTTTTTTCTTGCTAAATTTGTTATATTTTAATTTGTAAGTAGCTGTTTTACTAAGCTGTGGTCTGATTTGGGTAGAGCTATTACTTGTTACCTTTTTCTTTGGTGGAGTTTTTGGGGATGTAGAGCAAGGTTTGTTTTGTTTAGGAGTACTTTGTTTACTTGTTAAGGTGTTGATGGTGGAAATATTTGATGGAGAGTCGGTTTGAATGGCTATTGATTTTGTAGATTTTACTATTGCTGCGTAGGATAGGCCAGGTTTTGGAGTACGAGCTTCTATTATTTTACGAGCTTCAGGGTGTGAGATTCTTTGTGTAGCACGTATTGACTGGATTTCTTTTTCAAATGATTATTTAGGGCATGACTTTGAATATGATGGATGTTCCTGTTTACAGTTGACACATTTTGCAGCTGCACAGCAGGTATCACTGTCGTGGTCAGAGGCACCACAACAAGCGCAGGCCGGTGACCCACGACAGAAAGTTTTAGTATGACCGAACTTTTGACACTGGAAGCAGCGGATAGGATTTGGTACATATGGTCTTATGGGACATAATAGATAGCCAGCTTTGATATGGATTGGAATAGTGGGTGACTGAAATGTTAGGACAATATGTTTAGTGTTGATTGTTTGATTATTACGTCGAATAGTTATTCGACGCACAGCACATACTTTTTCGTCTCTAAGATTTTATAATATTTCAGCTTCAGAGCAGTGCGAAAGTTCGGGTTCTGATACAAATCCTCGCGAGATTTTTAAGGATGTGTAGGGTGTCACTGTAACAGTTTTTAGGCCAAAGTTTGTAATCTTCATGATTTTGTAAGCTTGTCTTTTGCTTGAAACTTCTATTAGCAGGTCTCCAGATCTTAATTTTTTAACTTTTTTGACTTCTCCTACATTATCGGTGATACATTTGTGTATTAAGAATGGGGATGTTTCATTAAAGTTACCTTCAACATAGTGTACGATGAAGAATTGAGCGCTCATGTTTGTTATTTGTGTTTCAATGTTTTCATTGGTAGTTTACAGCGGGGCGTTGACGATAGACAAAGATTTTTTCGAATCCATGTTGGGAGAATTGAGATTCGGACTTGACCGCACCACCCACCACGGAGCCCAACGAGGGGGTGTGCATTTGCACACCAGTGCTAGTCAGGTCTATACGCGCATAGTACGTCCCTTAGGCAGCGTCCACCCTTAACGACGTGCCCAGTAGATGTCCGATTGCTTGATCCCTAGCAGTTGATCGAAATCAGTACCACCAGCCGATTGGTATACAGGGAACGCGGTATACCTCCCGTTTACCCGAAGCCGGGGCCAAAGCAATGTGTTGAGGTTTCTCCTGTGTCTGTGGAAATTCCGTAATGATGATTTCCTTTACGGGAACACCCCTCAATTACCAGGATCCCCATTTCCGGGGACACGGGTCTCCACATACGGCAAACACGTGGGTAGTTTTCCGCCAAAGAGGAGAGGAGGGTAGAACAAAGAAAAGCGAAAGATCGCTGGGGCCCCGGGATTGTGAAACCCGTAAAAACCTAAAGAAGGTTTTCCCCCTGATGGGCAGAGGTTTTTTAATTGCATCACTTGCAGTAGTCGATTGTACATGCGATTTTTTCTGAAACATCTTAATTTGCTTGTTTTTTATAAAATGTCTTGGCACATTCAGTTCATTTAAACTCTGTAAAAAAATATCCTTGCCGATGTTACTTGCATCTCAGCTCAAAAAAATATAATGAAATAATTCTGCTATATTTGAATGAAAAATTTGTTTATTTTTATAATTCATTTCTCCCTTCACATTCCATGATATAATATCAGGATGGTTTTTCAATATATTTATTAAATTAGTAGCTTGATATTTTAACCTTACAGGTACTGAATTTAATATTTCAGAATAATATGCAACTTCTTGTTCTGATTTTTCTTCTTTCATTTGAATGTTTTCTTCAGGGGGAGAGTCTTGTGTTGATTCTTGAGAAGTTATCCAAGGTCGATTAAAATCTTCTAATTTCATCTTTCGCTGCATTCATAATATCTTTTCATTATCTTTTTAAAGAACTTTGCAGGACTTCTTGCATGTCTAAATCAAACTGTGAGAGTTGTTGAGCGGAGGAGGTATGTTTCGATAAAGAGGTTTTGGGTATTAAAGCATATTTGTTGCGTACTGCATTTTTTAATGTTGGGATTAACATGAAATTAAACCCGTAAGAAGTGATAATGCAGCAGGTATTAAAACACCAAGAAATCCTCCTTTCTTTACAACTAATTTCCGCTTAAGATATAGTGCTCCTTGCTTTCCTGTAATAAGAAAACCAATCCTCCTTTTTTTTTACCCATGTTCAGAATTTGTAAAGCCTAGTCATAATGTAATGTTATATAACCTATAACTTTTCTCAATAAATGAACTATCTAACATAAAAAGAACAGTTAGTTCCTGATATTAGCATGGCTATTCAGTAACAATTACTAATCATTACTTTCTCTTTTGAGGCAAAAATTCAACACTTGGATTTGGTCGAAGGTACGAAGAGAAACCCTTCGGCACACTGTTAACGTACAGCAGCGAAGGTAAATATTTCTGTCATTTTCTCTCCAATATTAAATCTAATGAATAGCCATTTTACATGAACAGAGTCTTGCGACTGCAGTCCAGTCCCTCTAAAAAAGTTTGAATCAAAAATATGCTTGGAGCAGGGTATAACGTGGCCCTGATCTCATAATCTTCAAGAAGGAAAGAGAAACAAACTAAAAAATTTCAAACGAAATGGTACACTGATTTAAATTCTCAAATTTATTTTGAAACATGTCAAAATTGTCACCTTTAGACAAAATGGAATGACAATATCTAACTGGCTGGTTTAAAATAAATAAACGTTTGTGTTCTGTAAATGTACTTAATCAAACAAATTTAAATGTTCTACATGATTATCTTATTACACGAGCTTTCATAAGACAGAAAAACATCAAAGAAGAAAAATAAGATATATTATCTTTTCTGTATTAACATGGGTTAAATCCATGCTCCATTTCAATATTATTTAATTCCACTTGTCTCCATTGCACGCAACAATAATATCCAAGACTTTTGTACAGCTGGCACTCAACACAACTTGGAAAGGACTGAACAAATGTGTTCTGTGACTGAATAAATGTCTTCTCCATCAATTTTAAATATTTTGTTTTATCACATTCTATTGCACTATAGTAATTAAAATGAGGATTTCAATGAAATTGCCCAATGCAGAATTGTAAATTAGTTCTTTTACTAAAATGGATATGAATGTGTATGTGTATTTTTATTTGCATCTCTAATGCATTCACAAGATTTACAAATGCCTGTTTTGGTTTGTTTTTATAATTTCATGAATTTTAAATATGTTTGAAAGTTAGTTAATGTCTCATTCTAATTCTCTCGATTGAAAAGGATATGGAATTGTATTAGATTGATTTTGCATGTTTGATTTCAATGTGTTTTTTTTTTCTTTTACTTTTAAGTAAAATAAATGTAGTTTTTTTATAATTGAATTTTAACAGGAGTCAAAAGTTTCGAAGACCACATCAAAAAGGCTGAAAGTAAATACGGAAAAAGACATGGTATGTTTTTAACTATTGAAACATTCTTCTTTTCTATTTGTTTATTATGTCAATTATTGAATGTTTATTAAATAAGGAAATAAGATTGACATTTATTCTTCATATAAACTTCCACAGGATTCAAATGTTTCTCCGTATTAGGATCATTCTAAAAAAAATATTACAGTTTCCATTCTAAACAGGTATTAAGACAATTAGATAACCTATTTTACACAAATTTATATCATAATTTAATAATTATCATTTATTTAATTCAAAATGAACCCAGGAGCATAATTATATCACGTGTTCTGCAACATAACTTAAAATAATTGAAAATGCTCTGCAGGTATTTTTTAATTCAAATTTAACAGGCTACAGTAAAAAAAAAAAAATAGATATAAAAAGTAACTATTTTGCATGTCGATGATGTAATAAATGACTGTCTTGCGCAGACATGTTTCAAAAATTGATGTAGTATAGTGAAGTTATGTTAAAATATGCAAAAAAATATGTCCTGAACTGGTTTCAGTTAAAGTACTGCTATGTTCTTTTATACACAGTTTTTCATGTGAGTTTTGGGGGTAAGACTCCTATTACTCTGAGCTCCTATTGAAGGAGCTTTACTTTCGGGTATTCATCCTCAGTGATGTCAGCCCCGATGAAGGAAGGAGAGTTATTTTTGTCATTGCTCCATTCTCTAAAGGCTGCATTGCACAAAATGTGATGATAGAAGTCATTACATAAAGTGACTTTCATTTTAAATGTTCTGCAAATTATATCAATCTCTCCCCCCCCCCTTTTAATGGATGATATGTTCTGCAAATATTATGATTGTTCTGCGGTTTATGTTGCACTTTTAAGCACTTTCTGCTTCTGGGAAGATGAAACTTTGTATTCATCTTTTTCTGTCCTTTTTCTTTCATCAAATTTAAATACAGTACGGAACCTCGTATCCGGAAACCAGTTATCCGGAAAACCGATTAACCGGAATTCATTTAAAAAAAAAAAAGCAGTTTGCATCGCGGAACGTGTTGCGAATAAGTATTTAAAAAAATAAATAAACACAACGCGATGATCACCAAACTAGGTTTTTTTTTTTTTTCTTTTTCTCTTCAGCTCTTTCTGTCACCTCGTTACTATAGAACAAGAATAAAGCAAAAGCGAGGGAGGAAAGTGGGGTCGGAGGTCAATCACGGAGCGGTCTATAATCATGTGACCTGTAAAAACCAATCGTGCACTTGACGCCTGGGTGGGGATCAAGTTATATGCATACTCATGCACTTCATTCACATCACATTCCTTTGAAAGTTCGTTTGGGTGGTTACTGATTTTGCTATCTTAAAATGTCGAAGCGATTAGGAAACGGTGATTCATCAGCAGCTAGTAAAAGAAAACGTGTTGTTTTACCAATCGAAACTAAAGTCAAAATTTTAAAAAAGTTAGATGAAGGTTGTTCTACTAAACTGTTATGCAGTATGTATAATGTTGGATCCTCAACTATTTATGATATACGAAACCAGAAAAAAAAAAAATTTTTGACTTTTTATGCAAAGGCAGAAAATTCTAGTGCAATGAGTGAAAGAAAAACACTTTATACGAAGAACCAAAATATAGATGAAGTGTTATTAGAATGGATAAAGCAGAAACGTTTGGAAAATTATCCGCTAACAAGAAGCGTCAGTATGGCGCAAGCCAAGAAATTTCACGATGAAATAGGCTTGACAAAATCATGTGACTATACACATGGGTGGTTCGGTCGCTTCAAAAACAGATACGGCTTGAGACTTTTAAAAGTAAGTGGTGAAAGAGCAGCAGCTGATACAGAAGGTGCAGAAATGATGGAAAAAATGATGGATATGATTAAAAAAGAAAATTTATCTTTGGAACAGATCTTTAATGCTGATGAAACAGCCCTGTTTTATAAATATGCGCCAAAAACAACAAATGCCACCCATAAAGAAACCTCAACTAGCAGCTCCATAAAAGACTGCAAAGAACGAATAACATTGCTGGGATGTAGCAATGCGGCTGGAACCTGCAAAATAAGGCTTACAGTAGGGTCATTCCACGTCAAATCAAACACAAAACTGGAAAAAGGTCACCACACCAACTTAGATTTTCCTCAAATTTTATATAGAGGATTTATAGGCTAAGACATCAACAAATCTCAATTTTGAAGGTTCTACGATAATTAATTACCGAAAAATTAATTATGCAAATTTTTAAGTTTTCTGCAAGATGCGCCAACTTTTTTCTCAATTCCTTAAATAACTCCTTACCTGTAAAAGTTACTGAAGTGAAAATTTGTTTCTAAATGTAACTTTTTACGCTGATTCCAAAAAATTTTTCGAAATTTGCGTATCTTTTATAGTTTATGCATGAGCTCTGCATTTGCTAAAAAACATCATGAATTTTTTTCGACATGTCTGATCACAGACACATGTTTTAAATTTTTATATGTTGTTAAGATGGAATAATCCTACATCCCAAAATAATTTCATCTTGGCTTTCTGCTCAGGCGCAGAGGAAAAAAATTGTATGTATGTACCTATATATGAGGATTTTCATATGCAACATTTATACTGAACATGAACAAATTCAGAACCGTTAGTCAATTTTATTATGTCTTTAAAATTGATATCAGAAATTTAACTACTACTCCAGGCATTTGCAAAAACTAGAAAATACATAAAAGTGCTTGTATCGGAAAACGTAAAACAAACAAATAACAAAAAATACATGTCACACACAGTGTTAAATTAAAAAAAAACTAAAGCTAAAATTTTGAATTACTTTTAATTTAACCCTGTTGTTTTTGGCAATCATCCATCAGCCAATAAATCGTTGTAATTCTGTACGACATTCAAGTCAATAGAAGGAACAAAGTTTATTAAAAGAATTGAATTCCTGTAAGTTACAGTACTTATTTACCTTTATCAGAATGCGAACAAAATTGTGCTTTGGCTAGTTTTGTGGATACAGCAATTTGAAATAGGTTTTACTCTACACTGTATTAAATTTTTATTGTTACAACAACTAGCATAGCAATCTCAGGCACATTGTCAAATTGCACATTTGGTGATATATTGCAGAATAAATGTCATGTAACCAGTTATTCACGGCAAACGTTTACGTCTACCCTCCTAGGAGGATTATATTCGAAATGTCCTGAAATCGATTTTTAGGCATTCTTGAGTGTTGTGCATTTTACAGCAAGAATTTTATCGATATCTCTTTTCTTCTTTGAGATCCCGCAGAATGTGTAAAAAGAACGTTTTGGGCCTTCATCCTCCATAAATTACGAATTTTGGAAAATACTCTCTAATCTAGCACCTACGCTATAAAAGCGCACTCGTGCTAAATTTCGTGTTATTAGCTTCAGTAGTTTTGGCTGGGCAAAATATTGACATACAGAAAACGGATAGAACTTTCCGGTAGACCTAATACATAAATATATATATATATATATATATATATATATATACATATATATGTTTTATTAAACATTGTTCTTTCTTTTGAGTTCAATATCATACAGAATTCCAAAGATTTATTGGCTGATGGATGATTGCCAAAAACAACAGGGTTAAATTAAAAGTAATTCAAAATTTTAGCTTTAGTTTTTTTTTAATTTAACACTGTGTGTGACATGTATTTTTTGTTATTTGTTTGTTTTACGTTTTCCGATACAAGCACTTTTATGTATTTTCTAGTTTTTGCAAATGCCTGGAGTAGTAGTTAAATTTCTGATATCAATTTTAAAGACATAATAAAATTGACTAACGGTTCTGAATTTGTTCATGTTCAGTATAAATGTTGCATATGAAAATCCTCATATATAGGTACATACATACAATTTTTTTCCTCTGCGCCTGAGCAGAAAGCCAAGATGAAATTATTTTGGGATGTAGGATTATTCCATCTTAACAACATATGAAAATTTAAAACATGTGTCTGTGATCAGACATGCCGAAAAAAATTCATGATGTTTTTTAGCAAATGCAGAGCTCATGCATAAACTATAGAAGATACGTAAATTTCGATAACATTTTTGGAATCAGCGTAAAAAGTTACACTTAGAAACAAATTTTCACTTCAGTAACTTTTACAGGTAAGGAGTTATTTAAGGAATCGAGAAAAAAGTTGGCGCATCTTGCAGAAAACTTAAAAATTTGCATAATTAATTTCTCGGTAATTAATTATCTTAGAACCTTCAAAATTGAGATTTGTTGATGTCTTAGCCTATAAATCATCTATATAAAATTTGAGAAAAATCCGAGTTGGTGTGGTGAACTGCACTGTTTGATCTGACGTGGAATGACCCAGTAATATTAAAGAGTAGAAAACCCTGCGCTTTCAGTGGTGTTAAAATCCTACCAGTAAATTATGCAGCGAATAAAACTGCCTGGATGACTCAAGATATATTTATCAAGAGGTTTATTTCGGAGTTTGTTCCTACAGCTCGTAAGCATTGCAATTCCGTTGGATTACCTCCCGATTGCAAAATAGTGTTGTTTTTGGACAATTGTACTGCCCACCCACCGTTAGAAATGTTAAAGGCCGAAAACGTGCTTATAGAGTACCTGCCCCCTAATTGCACAGCATTAATTCAACCTTTAGATCAAGGTATTCTTAGAAGCCTTAAATGTAAATATAAAACATTTTTTTTAAGAATATGTTGGATTCAACGAATGATGGAAATTCTTTCTTTGATTTTCATAAATCTTTTAACATCAAAGATGCCATTTGGCTCGATGCCCGTATGTGGGAGGAAGTTTCACGCGAAACCCTCGCGCGTGCATGGCATAATTTGCTGCCAGCATCAGTTTTTTTTTTTTATGATGATGATGATGATCTTTTCTTTGATGGTTTCAAAGTATCAAAAGAAAACATTTTACAGCAAGAGTTGCTGGAGTATGTGAAATCAAGTTTAAATGGTGTGCCTTTATCAAATGAAGATATATTGGAATGCTTTAATATTGATGAGGTTGGTTGGTTGGTTTGTTGGTGTTTAATGGCACAAGGTCCAGAAAGGACATACTGCGCCAGACTATGTGTATATATGGTAAAATAAAGTTTTCAAGTAAAAAGGTGCCGCATAAAACAGGTAAAGCTAAAATCCATGAGTTCTAAAACAATAAAAGCAAATGTAGAAAGGTAAAAACTAGATAAAAAGAAATAAGCCAAGGACATCTGGATGGGGGCTCCCATCCAGATACCAGTCAGAGAAAAGTTATACCTCACACTGTGTAAAAAATATTGATGCATCGAAGAAATGCAAACAAATTACAGTGCGGGGTTTCACCCAATATGATGTCAAGTTTGGGATGAGAACAGTTAAAATAAGTATGATAAAAATTGTTAAAAGCTGTACAAGAGGTTAGAATATGACATATAGTAAGATGCGTATTGCAGTGTGTACACGCAGGGGCAGGCTCTCCAAGAAGAAGGTGTTCGTGAGTAAGCCTCGTGTGGCCGATACGAAGGCGAGTCAAAATGATGTCAAATTTGCGGTAAGGCTGCGATAGCCAGTGGGTGATGGAGGGATGGATGGTGTGAAGTTTATTACTAGTTTGACAGCTCCACTCATTGAACCAACTTTCTTTTATGCTGTTCGATATGCCAGATTTTATGTCAGTGTAGGGTAATGGTTCTGGATAAGGGTTAGTAGCATGCTTTGCCAAAGCATCGGCCTCTTCATTGCCCGAGATCCCAACGTGACTAGGAACCCAGCAGAAACGGATAACAAAGCCACGGTTTGTTAGGTGGCTATACAGTTGTTGGACTTTGGCTCTGTAACTGTGCAGAATAGAGTCTGATTTCAGGCTTTCCAGGGTACTTAAAGAATCTGAATAAATAATAAAATGTTTTTTGTTGGTACGAGATATGTGTAAAAGGCTTTCATAAATGGCGAGCAATTCAGCTGTAAAAACAGAGCAGAAGGCAGGGAGTGTGTAACTGCAGGATTGAGAACAGCTAACATAGGCAAAGCCAACATGATTCCCACATTTAGAGCCATCAGTGTAGATTTCTTCTTGGTGTTTGTGCTTGTGTTTTTCATGTTGGAAGAGTTGCTGGTATATTTGTGGATCTGTATTCTGCTTGGTAAAGCCTTTGAAGGGTTGGATGTATAGAATCTGAGAGGCTGCCCAAGGTGGTTCAAGAGGAGAGTTAGCGCAGACTTTAACATCTGCTAACTGGGTTCCACTAAGACTTTGACGAATCCGCAGGCCCAAAGGAGGAATACAAGATGGATGGTTAGAATAAAAACGTTCTAGGTGATTGTCTAAAAGAGAATTTGTCAATGGGTGCGAGGGATGAGAGAGTATACGAAAGTATGTATTTAGTGATAGTTTATGACATATGTGGGTGAGAGATGGCTCATGACAAATGATATAGAGAGACTGTACAGGCGACGTCCGGAAAGCACCGGAGCAAATGCGCAGTGCGGTATGATGGACAGTGTCAAGCTTCTTTAAAACTGATTGGCGGGTGGACCCATATATGCAGCAGCAGTAATCCAGTTTTGAGCGTATAACAGCCCGGTAGATGCGCAGAAGGGCATCTCGTTCAGCCCCCCAAGAGGTATTGGTCAATACTTTTAAGATGTTAAGATTTTTTTCGCACTTGCTGCGGATATAGGAAATGTGGTTAGCAAACGTAAGTTTTTTGTCGAGATATACACCTAAAAATTTAGTGGAGTCATTATTTCTTCTTTTATTTTAGAGTGACCTAGATAGAGATCAGGATCTGGATGGATCCCACGTATGCGGCAGAAGTGTATAGCTACAGTCTTTTCTGCAGAGATGTTGAAGCCATTTTTGTTACACCAGTTTAGAATCCTATTGATGGTATTTTGAAGTTGGCGCTCAATGTACCGCATGTCTTTCCCCTGACAGGAGATTTGTAGGTCGTCGACATACAAGCAACCATTTACAGTCGGAGGAAGTTGTGATAGAATATTATTAATTTTTATAGCAAAGAGGGTGACACTAAGAACGGAGCCTTGTGGAACACCCTCTTCTTGGACAAAGCGATCAGATTGAGTATCGTTAATACGGACCCTAAAGTAGCGCTGAGAGAGGAAATTCTGTATAAAAATCGGGAGGTTGCCGCGGAAGCCTAAGGTATGGAGATCACCATACCGCCAGGTCCGGTCATACGCCTTCTCCATATCGAAGAAAATGGAGACCAAGTGATTCCTCCTTAAAAAAGCAGTGCGAATTTGGGACTCTAGGTATATTACATTGTCAATAGTTGATCTTCCCCTGCGGAAGCCGCTCTGAAAAGGGTGTAGATGGCCCTCATTTTCCAAGACGTAAACAAGGCGTGCATTGATCATCTTCTCCACCAGTTTGCATAGGCAACTGGTGAGGGCTATGGGTCGGTAATTACTAGGGTTAGATGAATCCTTATTAGGAATGACTATTGCATTTCTCCAGGAGTTAGGGAAGGTATGTTCGCTCCAGATTCTATTATATAACTGTAAGAGATTAAGTAAAGAGCCGTGGGAAAGATGTTTCAACATTTCATACGTAATACCATCAGGGCCTGGAGATGTATTTGTAGACTGTTTTAGGTATTTGTTGAGTTCATGGATGGTAAAAGCACTATTGTAAGCAAAGTATGTAGCGGTGTTAAAAGTTATCCTTTGCCGTTCAGACTGTTGTTTATATGGAAGGAAAGTATTCGAGTAGGAAGTGCTGCAGGAATTGAAAGAGAGTGTTTCTCCAATAGCATTTGTGATGTTTTTTGTATCTGATATTATTTGTTTATTAAGGGAGAGGCAGGCTATTGCATGGTTACTATAGATTCCCATGGCTCTTTTTGTTTTTGCCCATAGCTCCTTACCAGAGGTGGAGGTAGAGATGTTAGACACATATTGGATCCAAGAATTTTTTTGTGCAAGCCGCCTTGTTTTCCTAGCATGTGCCTTGGCTTTCTTGAAAAGAATGAGATTTTCAGTGGTTGGACACCGGCGAAAGGTGTTCCATGCCTTTTGCTGCTGCTTATTGGCGAGCGTGCATTTTGGATCCCACCACGGTTTTTTATTTCTTCGAGAGTTGGTTCTGGATTTTGGAATACTTGCATCCGCAGCTTTAAGGATGATGGATGTCACAGTATCCACGACCTCGTCAATATTGCCTTTAATGGTGTCTGAAGAGATAATAGCGAGTTAGGTGAAAGTTTTCCAGTCAGCTTTATCATAGTGATAACGGGGTGTGGTAAATTTCTGGGTTGAATATTGGTACAGAGGTGAGAGAAGGATTGGAAAGTGATCGCTATTGTGTAGATCACTGGATACAGAGAAGTTATATAATGGCAGAATTTGAGGAGAACAAATGGCAAGGTCTATGGCATGGAAGGACTTTGTGAGAAGATGGAAATAAGTATTATCACCATTATTCATGATGCACAGGGAGAAATCTTTAATGAGTTGTTCGATACGATGGCCTCTGTTGTTAGTGTCTTTGCTACCCCACAACGAACTATGAGCATTCATGTCATCGAGAAGAATGAACGGTGAGGGGAGTTGTTGAACAAGATTATTGAGGGACGATTATCTAATGGAAGTATTTGGAGGTAGATAAATACAGCACACAGTAGTAAAGTGTTTCAGAAGGATACGGGCAGCAACAGCCTGGAGACAAGTATTGAGGTTGAGGGTTTGATAAGGGTAATTACAGTTAACCATTAGGGCCACTCTGCCAGAGGCCCTACCACTGAGCTCATAGTCCTTGCGGAGTATAGAGTAATTACAGATAGAAGATTGTCTATTGGTTGTAAGGTAGGTTTCTTGGAGAGCGAGGCAAGCGGGATTATGATCGTAAATTAAAGTTTTGAGGTCGTCAACTTTATTTAGGAAACCGTGGCAGTTCCAAGAGAGCAACAATGCCATAATTAAGTGATATGGCCATCGTGCATCTTCTTAGTTGGAATCCCTGCGGGAATATCTGGAGGTTTGATTTCTTCGTGTTCCATTGATTCTTCATCACTTATTTCGGATTCTGATGGGGCTAGGTTTAAAATAGTGTCATCAATTTGTGGTTGTGGAGGTACTTTTTTCATGCTCGATTTATTGTGTTTTGATTTGTAGGAAGCTGTTTTAGTGAGCAGAGGTCTAACTTGAGTGTAGCTATTGCTTGGTACCTTTTTCATTGGAGGATTTTTCTGGTATAAGGAGCGAGATTTATTTGGTTTAGGTGATGTTTGTTTACTCATTGAGGTGTTGGTGGTGGAAGTATTGGTTGGTGGATCGGTCTGAGTAGCTATTGAGTTAGTAGATTTTACTGCAGCAGCATAGGATAGGCCAGATTTTGGTGTGCGAGCTTCTATTATTTTATGGGCATCAGGATAGGAAAGTCTTTGAGAGGCGCGCAGGGATTGAATTTCTTTTTCAAATGCCCATTTTTGGCAGGACTTTGAGTATGATGGATGTTCCTGTGTGCAGTTTACACATTTTGCAGGTGCTGAGCAGGTTTCATTGTCGTGGCCAGAGGCACCACAGCGGGCGCAAGCCGGTGATCCACGACAGGAGGTTTTCGTATGACCGAACCTTTGACACTGGAAGCAACGGATAGGATTTGGTAGGTATGGTCTAACTGGGCATAATAGATAGCCGGCTTTTATATGAGATGGAATAGTTGGAGACTGAAAGGTTAAGACTATATGTTTAGTGTTAATAAGTTGGTTATTGCGACGAATAGTGATTCGACGAACTGCGCATACACTTTAGTCTCTCAGGTTTTCTAATATTTCGGATTCAGAGCAGTGTAAAAGTTCGGGTTTTGATATTACTCCCCTGGATGTATTTAAGGATGTATGGGGTGACACTGTGACAGATTTTAGTCCAAAGTTATTTATTTTCATTATTTTTGAGGCTTGTCTATTGTTTGATACTTCTACCAGGAGGTCTCCAGATCTTAATTTTTTTACTTTTTTAACTTCACCTACATTGGATGTGATACATTTGTGGATAAGGAATGGTGATATTTCATGGAAGGTACCTTCAACTATGTGAATGATGTAGAATCGAGCATTTGTATTAGTAAATTGAGAATCCATGTTTTCTTTGTTTATTGATTGCAGAATAGTTGTCTCAGATGGTGGATTGGGAGAAGAAAATTTCGTAGCCATGTTAGAGAAAAGGTGTTTGGACCCGGCCGCACCACCCACCACGGAGCCCAACAAGGGGATGCTTATACTTGCACCAGTGCTAGCTGGGTCTATACGCACACAGTACATCCCTGTAAGCAGCGTCCACCCTTAACGACGTGCCCAGCAGAAGACCGATTGCTTGATCCCTAGCAGTTGAGCAAGTCAGTACCACCAGCCGATTGATACACAGGGGAACGCTGTGTACCTCCCGTTTACCTGAAGCCGAGGCCAAAGTAATGTGTTGAGGTTGATCCCGTCCCAATGGAAATGCCATTCAGATGATTTCCCCTATGGGAACACCCCTCAATTACCAGGTTCCCCATTTCCGGGGACACGGGTCTCTAAGCACGGCAAACACGTGGGTAGTTTTCCGCCAATAGAAGCTGACGGCACAGGGTGACCGCAGCTTCTAGGGGGGGAGGGGGCCTCACCTCCAAAGAGGAAACTACACTGAGGGGGAAAAGGAAGGAAACAGCTAAGAGGAGAGGAGGGTAGAACAAAGAGGAGCGAAAGATCGCTAGGGCCCCGGGATTGCGACACCCGTAAAGACCTAGAGTAGGTCTTCCCCCTGAGGGCTTAATATTGATGAGGATGTCCCCGTAACTAATCAGATGACTGATTCAGAGATTGTACAAATGGTATTAAATCCACAAGATAGCGAGAAAGGCGATTCTGATGAAGAAAAACATGCAGAACTGGCAAACCAAAACGTTTCCAATGCAAGGTGCATCAAACTAACCAAAGAACTGATTCGCGGGATGGAACAAAACAGTTTTATAAACGAGACACACATAATGGCCGTATACAAAATTCAGGAACTTTTTTTGAAAAACCGAAGACAAATTTAAAACAGTTAAAGGTGGATCAAATGTTCAAAAAGATTGAATGAACTTTCACTCGGCAGTAACAAGTATGTATTTGCTTTTAATTTTGTAGAAGCTATTCCTGTAATTTTGTATATTTAATCAAGTTTGTTCTTAATTTCAATAAAGAATTTTTGCTCTTAATTTCAATTTCTTATAAATAATTTTATTAAAAATAGTACTTTTCAAAACTCCAAAGCGCAAAATATAAAAATAAATTATTTTCATAATCATTTTATTTCCGATCATTTACGAATGTTATTCGTATTTTAAAATTTTCTATTTTCAAAAAATTAAATATATTTAAACAATATATATTATGAGGGATTAACTAATAAATCCCTCAGTAATGTTTGTGGAATCGGGAACACATACCAAAAAGTTAAATGATAATATAAGCTTCTGTTAATAGATGGCAGCACCATGGCGAACTCTCAAATCATTTATTTCCTATCATCTACGAATGTTAGTCGTTTTTTAAATTCACTATCTTCAAATTCCTCTCAATAGATGGCGGCAGCATGATGAATCATTTATCCGGAAAAATCGGTTATCCGGAACATGGTTTTTCCCAACGATTCCGGATAACAGGTTCTGTACTGTACTTACTTTTATTATTTGCTTTTCAAAATGAAGGGAAAAAATAAAACTTAAAGCCTTAATGAATGTAGATTAATTAGTAACTATGCCATTAAAATTACATGTATCGTTGGCTTTCCTGTTGTGCTTTGATTTTGAAGTAGTGTGCATAGCATATAACAATGTAAATAGTTTAAAATTTTCTTTTAATTAGCTCTGAGCATTATTAATCTGTCCATCGTGTTTATTATCTTTGCTGACACTGTGGCCTCAGCCAGAAGCTTAGTAGATGGATTATCTAACAAATATTGGAAACTGACCCTAACAGTTGTAAATTTTCTTGATTTTTTAATTTCAAAATTTGAGAGATATCCACTTTTTTACCAGACAAAAAAAGTCAAAATAAACGTTTCAGATTTTTGCATGCTGTATAAGCCTAAATATAACAAAATATTTTTTGACTGATCATTTCCCATTGAAAACCTGACTCTAGCTACATTCAAGGCTGTTATATGCAGGTTTCACTGTATAAACCTATGTTTGCAGTAGAATAATAATCCTATATAACGTATATTTTATATGATGCAGATTTAAAGCAGGGTTGGACGGTATTTACCGTCTGATGGTATTTACTGGTTTTTACCGTCTTTGGAAAAACATGTTTTTACCACGGTTTTTACAACCTTAGAGAAAAACTTAGTAATTTGACTATTTTTTGTCACTTTTTTGAAGATTTATCTCTCCATCAATGGTTGAGAGGTTCTGCTATCGAAACTGGATGGTGGGAGGTGCCAGGTTCACACCCTGGTCGTGCCTGTTGTTCTAGCTGTTCGGAGTTTTCCGTGGATTTTTTTTTTTCAGAAATCGCACATAAATACTGGCTAGGATCCCTTAGGAATAGGAAGGTATTCCCCAATAGGATTAGGAACCTAGTGCAGTCAATCGGCCTTAATCCACAAGCAACCAATGAAGATTTATCTGCTATTTTTTTCATTTTCTCAGGGATAAAAGTTCAGGACATTTAATATCACAATTTCCATTTCCATATAACAATATTCACCTAATTCAGTGTCTGATTTGGTAAGTAAAAGAATGCTATACGAAAATAGTTCATTTTAAGGAATATAATAAACACAGAAAACTTTCATCTATGTTTTCATCTTACAAGAAATTCAAATTTATACATAATGTACATTTATCATTATTAAACTTATTAAAACTATTATTATGAGAAGGCACATTTACAATACTTATTACAATTATGTAATGCAGGCTAGTTTAATAATTTTTACTTAAAGGAAAATTGTAAATATACTTTTACTACCCTTAACTTATCTTAATCATTTTAATGAAAACTAAATGCTTACAAATATTGTTTGTTACATAATGTACTTTGCACAATCACATAATGTAGATTGCATCATCATGATGTCCTGATGATGATATATCCACATCAATTACATGAGAATACAGTTTTATAAATAGCATTAATATGCAGTTTATGACTCGGGGAGTTTATTGTATCATTAGGTTTTTACCCCTTTTTTCCCCCCCAGGTATTTACCGGTAAAAACCTAGTTTTTACCATGCCCTGGTAAAAACCAGTTTTTACCGGTAAAAAGCCAACCCTGATTTAAAGAAAAAAGGAAAAAGATGACAAAAGAGAAGAAACAAAGAAAAAGACCGTTCAAGACACAGGTTAGCATTTTCACTTAACCCTTTAAAAAATTTTTGCATCTCTCAGATAACAACAAAAAAATTGAGAGAGAAGTGCTTAGTTATGACAGGCTATGGAAAATATGAGACATTTTTGAAGGGCTCAATATTATTCCAAGCAAGTTTATGAACCAATTGAACATATGGCAATAGATGAAGTGATAGTAAAATTTAAAGGGAGAGTACTGTTAAGGCAGTACATACCACATAAAAAGCGCAAACAATGGGGCATTAAAATTTATAAATTAGCTGATAAGACAATACGTTGAGTTTAACATTACTTATGACATGAATGTATACCTGGGAAAAGATATTAAAGAAAATAAAACTTTTTCTGCAGCATACAATGTAGTTGGAAGCATGGCTGAATGCATAAAAGATAAAGGCCACAAACTATTTATGGATAATTTCTTCAGTTCTCCAGAACTTTTTAGCCATCTCATGGGGGAAAAAAATTAATGCCTGTGGTACTATTCGACCAGACCAGCCCCCAACATCAGTTGCTCATCTAGGATATTAGTTTGGCGGAGCAGGGAAGCACAAATACAGTAGAACTTTGTTATAAGGACGACTCTCTTATAACGCTAAGATATTCTATACTTTTAATCTGAAAGTATCTAAAGTGCAGAAGTTTGTTTACAACGTCACTGCGTCTTAAATTATGTGTTCCTTTCAATGGCATTAAAATTGAGTTCAAATGTGTGTAGCATTATTTGAGAAAATTCATTTAATACCCAAATTTTTTTGTTGGAGCTTTTTTTTTTTTATAAATAATTTGAAGACAAGTTTTAAAACATATTGATTCAATGATTTAGTGACATTTTTCTACTTTAAAGAAAGTGTCACTTTGACTTTTACCTTTGGAAGATGTATGCTGGTTTGAAAGGTGATACCAAAAACCAGGAAGAAAAAATAGGAAAAAAAAGGCAAATATTAAATCACTCTAATCTAGCATGTGATAATTATTAAATATCGCATACAAAGGTGTATGTTTCTGTGTATTACTTCATAAATGGTTACGGTTGCTTACATGATTTTAAAATATTCTAATAACTTAATTAGAATATTTTTGCTAATCAAACATAATTATATTATTTCCACATGCTTTAAATGCTCAATTTATATTTTTATCAGTAGATACTTAGAAGGTAGGGCAGCGCAGGTTTTTGCCTGCATGTGGGGGCTGTTGTGTCAATGTTTAACTTAGAAAATTATAGATCTTTGATATTTTATGCCAGTTTCTCTGTTGAGAATTTTTAAAGTTAAATATTGATTAGAAAATTATGAAGGTAAAGTTAAAATAAAACTCGAATTGAGAAAAGAAATTGTGTAATAACTTGCGAAATTGTACTTCCAAATTCACCATAATAGCTAAATAAAAAAAAAAAAACCATAATAGCATTGAAAAATAGCTAAAGAACACTATGAGAAATTGATCCAAACATTGTAAATCATATTAAGGATTTTAATCTTCAAGTAAAAGACCTTATAAAAGATAAAAACAGTAACACTTTACACCCTTCCGAACACTGGCCAAGCCGGTGCTGCCTCACTTTCCGTGTTCTTATGGGAACGGAGCTTAGCAAACAGGCCCAAGAGGGGCAAAAACATGCATCTACTTTTTTATTTGAAGAGTAAATCGCACAAAACTTTATTTGCAAAGTTAAGTAAAATGTCATTTTTTACAATTCATACCATTCATTCATTTGTTTTACTAATATGACGGTTGCTACATAATGCTTCAACTTAAGATAAATTAAGGCACATAACTTCACAGGTTTTTTTGGGGGGGAGTTACCGACTATTATTTTACTTTTATCACTGGAATAGGGGCATGCTACTGTTTTTTGAAGCACATTTTCTTATTCTGATAGTTGTTTTTAAGACAATATTGAGACATTATGGGTCTGGTCTGGTATGACCTAAGTCTTTATAAAGGTCTATAAATAGTAATGTTTAAAAGTTTGAATTCTTTGTTGATTGGTTGATTAATTAGTTTTTTATGGAACAAGATTCAAAAAGGACATACTGTGCCAGACTATGTGTAAAAAAATAGGAAAAACCAGCTTTCTCCAGGTAAAAAGGAGTTCTATAAAACAAGTAAAGCTAAAATCCAGGAAATTAAAAAGATAAAAGCTAATTGTAGAAAGGTAAAAAGAAATGGGTAAAAATAAGTCAAGGACATCTGGATGGGGGCTCCCATCCAGATACCAGTCAGGCAAAAGCAGACACTTCACACCAAGTAAAAGAATGTTAACACGTTGAAGGAACACAAACAAATTAGGGTGAGGGGTTTCACCCAAAATATCGGCAAGTCTGGGATGAGAACAATTAAAATAGTTTAGGTAAAAAGTTTTAAAAGCAGTGCAAGAGATTAAACGATGATGAAGGGTGAGGTAAGAATGACAATGGGGGCATTTCGGAGCAGGTTCACCCAGGAATAGGTGTTTATGAGTTAGTCTTGTTTGCCCGATGTGGAGACGTGTCAGAATGACATCATGCCTGCGGTTAGGATGAGAGGGCCAGTGGTTGAGAAATGGGTATATCTGATACAATTTTTTTGGGGTTTCTCTATTGCATTTGCTGATCCAATGGTCTGTTATTAGGTAAGAGATTCCTGACTTCATATCGCTGTAAGGCAAAGGGCAGGGATAAGGAAGGGTAGCTAATTTAGCCAGAGAGTTAGCTTCCTCATTGGCCTGTATCCAAATGTGACTCGGTAAACAGCAGTAAAGGATATCATAGCCGCTATCTGTTAGTTGTCTGTGCATATAGAGGACTTTACCAATATGGCTATTCGAAGGAGAGTCAGATTGGAGGCCTTCCAGAACGCTTAGAGTCTGTGTAGATTATAAAGCATTTTTTGCCTGAAGTAGAGATGAACCGGAGGCTTTCATAAACGATGAAAAGTTTGGCAGTGAATATAAAACAAAAGGTAGGAAGAATATACCTGCCTGCGTGAGAACTATTTGTATAGGCAAAGTATTGGTATCTTTGCTGCCCATAATGGACTATGCCCATTTATGTCACTAAGGAGTATAAATGGTGTTGGAAGTTGATGAATAAGATTACTCAGAGATGTTTGGCTGATGATTTGATTAGGAGGGAGATAAATGCAGCAGATGGTAGTTAGCTGTTTTAATTTGACACGAGCGGCAACTGCTTGGAGATTTGTATTCAGATTGACTATTATGTGAGGATAGTTATTGTTAACTAACAGGGCCACACCACCAGAGGCCCTGTCCCTGAGTTCATAGTCTTTCCGAAAGATTGTATATTTGTGGATGGTAGGATGTTTATTGGCTTTTAGATAAGTTTCTTGAAGTGCAAAGCAGGCAGGATTGTGGTCATAAAGAAGTATTTGAAGGTCGTCAAATTTTATTCTGAAAACCGTGGCAGTTCCATGAGAGCAACAATGCCATAATTATGTTATGTTATGGGCATTGTGCATCCCTTCTGAAACCCTGCAGCGATATCAGGCAGTTTTATTTCTTCGTGCCTGCACCTCTTCATCACTAATATCATATTCCGATGGGTCTAGTCTTAAAATTGAATCATCAATGTGTGGCTGTGGAGGTACTTTTTTTGCTAAGTTTGTTATATTTTAATTTGTAAGTAGCTATTTTACTAAGCTGTGGTCTAACTTGGGTAGAGCTATTACATGTTACCATTTTCTTTGGAGGAGTTTTTGGGGATGTAGAGCAAGATTTGTTGTGTTTAAGAGTAGTTTGTTTACATGTTGAGGTATTGATGGTGGAAGTATTTGATTGATTTCGTAGATTTTACTATTGTAGCATAAGATAGGCCAGTTTTTGGTGTGCAAGCTTTTTTTATTTTACGAGCTTCAGGGTATGAGATTGTTTGTGTAGCTCGAATTGACTGGATCTCTTTTTCAAATGCCCATTTAGGGCATGACTTGGAATATGATGGATGTTCCAGTTTACAGTCAATACATTTTGCAGCTGCAGAGCTGGTGTCACTGTCATGGCTGGTGACCCACGACAGAAGGTTTTAGTATGACCGAACTTCTGACACTGGAAGCAACGGGTAGGATTTGGTACATATGATCTTACGGGACATAATAGATAGCCAGCTTTAATATGGGATGGAATAGTGGGTGATTGAAAAGTTAAGACAATGTGTTTAGTTTGGATTGTTTGATTATTTTGTCGAATTGTGATTCGACGCACTGCACATACTTTCTCATCTCATAGGTTTTCTAATGTTTCAGCTTCTGAGCAGTGCAAAAGTTCAGGTTCTGATACAACTCCTCATGAGATGTTTAGGGATGTATGGGGTGTCACTGTAACAGTTTTTAGGCCAAAGTTTTTAATCTGCATTATTTTGGAAGTTCGTCTATTGTTTGATACTTCTACAAACAGGTCTCCAGATCTTAATTTTTTAACTTCTCCTACATTGTCGGTGATACATTTGTGTATTAAGAATAGGGATGTTTCATCAAAATTACCTTCAACATAGTGAATGATGCAGAATCAAGTGCTCATGTTTGTTAATTATGTTTCAATGTTTTCATTGGTAGTGTATAGCGGGGCATTGGTGATAGACAAAGATTTTTTTGAATCCATGTTGGGGGGGAATTGAGATTTGGACCTGACCGCACCACCCACCACACAGCCCAACGAGGGGGTGTGCATTAGCACACCAGTGCTAGTCGGGTCTATACTCCCACAGTACATCCCTTAGGAAGCATCCACCCTTAACGAAGTGCCCAGTAGATGTCCGATTGCTTGATCCCTAGCAGTTGATCGAAATCAGTACCACCAGCCAATTGATATACAGGGGAACACTGTATACCACCCGTTTTACCTGTAGCCGAGGCCAAAGCAATGTGTTGAATTTTCTCCATTTACATGGAAATTTCGTAATGATGATTTCCTTTACGGGAACACCCCTCAATTACCAGGATCCCCATTTCCGGGGACATGGGTCTCCACGCACGGCAAACATGTGGGTAGTTCTTTGCTAGTAGAAGCTTACGGCACAGAGCGACCGCAGCTTATAAAGGGGGGCCCCTCACCTACACAGAGGAAACTACACTGAGGGGGAGAAGGAGACAGGTAAGAGGAGAGGAGGGTAGAACAAAGAAAAGCGAAGAATTGCTGTGGCCCCGGGATTGCGACACTTGTAAAAACCAAAGTAGGTCTTCCCCCCAAGGGGTTTACGAGAAAGATTTTTGTATTAATAGCTCCCTGAGTAAAAGAGTTCAGAACGTTGATGTTTGACAAAGAAAGTGTCGAATCCATGTTGGGGATTGGACATTCGGACCCGACTGCACTGCTTACCACAGAACCGAACAAGGGAATGCATGCACAAGCACCGGTGCTAGTCGGGTCTATACGTGCATAGTACATCCCTTAAGCAGCATCTACTATTAACAATGTGACCAGAGCAAGCAGATTGTCTGCAGATTGATGTCTGCAGATTGCTTGAACCCTGGCAGCTAGCCAGGGTTCAAGCAATCTGCAGTTTTCCTCAAGCAATCTGCAGTTTTCCTCAAGCAATCTGCAGCTGATTGATACAGGGGAACGCTATGTACCTCCCATTTACCAAAGCCGAGGCCAAAGCAATGTGTTAGAGCATAGCAAACATGTGGGCAGTTTAACTGCTAATAGAAGCTCACAGCAGAGAGCGGCCACAGCTTCTAAAAGGGGCCCTTACCTGCAAGGAGGCAAATACATGGAGAGAGAAAAGGAAGGAAAAAGAGCAAAATAGAAAGGAGGGTAAACATGTCCTCTCAAAATGGCAAAAAAAATATCAAAATGTCTATGTGGCAAATTCGATTTCCGATGTGACGGAGAAGTTTATATGTACCGTTGGCATGATAATTGTATCGTAACAATTGCATATAATTTTACTACTCGGGAACCATTAGGAAAAGCAAAAAGGTATGCCCCAGCTCAAAATGTTCCCCAACCTCACCTCATAAAATTATATAATGAAGGAATGGGTGGAGTGGACCTGTTAGACAGACTTCTTGGAAGTTATCAGCCACAATTTCGTACCAAAAAGTGGTATTGGAACTTTTTCCAATAGTAGATTTTCTATTGGATGATCCGAGATGTTCCACAAATGGAACATCTCGGAAATCAGAGAGAATTTTTTTTTTTTTTCTGACTGTATTTTTGTTCTATATTCTTTATGGGTGTATTTTAATGAGAGTTTGATGAATTAATTGAGTCTTTAATTCCTGGATCATAGTTGCATTTAAAGGGTTAAATCATCGTAATTGTAATGGTATCCAACACACGAGAGAAAAGGAAGGAAAAAGAGCAAAATAGCCGAGATGTTCCACAAATGGAACATCTCGGAAATCAGAGAGAATTTTTTTTTTTTTCTGACTGTATTTTTGTTCTATATTCTTTATGGGTGTATTTTAATGAGAGTTTGATGAATTAATTGAGTCTTTAATTCCTGGATCATAGTTGCATTTAAAGGGTTAAATCATCGTAATTGTAATGGTATCCAACACACGGGACTTCATCTTCTGAGAAAAATAAGTCTACTTTCCGCAGAGAAAAAAAATATGATCTACAAATTGATTTCACTCTCTTGTTACGTCACTAGTTGACGTAAAAATAACAATGGAAACACAAGTGTGCGTACGTGCAAGGCAAGTGTTGCACAACGCAACACTTGCCTCGCACGTTCCCCCGCAGTTTCCATTCAGCGTCACCAGCAGGAGAGAGAGAAAGAGTCACCCAGTGACGTACCAGCTCTCCATCTCTTTCGCAACCTGAGGAGAGGAGAAAATTATGATTCTCAAAGGCATGGGAATGACAACGATTGATTGGTACGGAACATGCCTAGATTATGGAGTTGTTCTAACTCACGCAGCAAGGACTTTGTAGAGCTAGGAAGTGTGTCGGCATTTTTTTTTCTGTCGATAGAGAATTTTATTCTGTAAATTTTCAGAAACATTCGTCTGCAGTCTCAACAATCAAGAATTATTTTATTCTAGCAATATGCAACTGTTCTTCTGATAAATTTGTTGCGTGAATATATTTAATATAAGCGCAGATGTAGAAAGATTGAGTTATATATTTTAGTACGTGGTTGAGCGAACACGACCTTCTATGAGTGAGTGTGCCATGATGATAAATTAACTACTGTGTGAAAGGAGTCAATAAAAATCATGCCATAACCAAAGACTATTGTGTTGCCACTTATTTGATTCCAAAAGCAGCACCCATGGAGACGTCATTGAAGTCGTGATTGATGAAGGTGAGTTCAAACATTTTATTTTTAGTTCCCAGAGACATTTAGGTGTGTGTGAAAGCAATGTAGTACTGATAACTATAAGTTATCCTCTGTGCGAATTACGATTTATAACTTAGACATCAGTCACTTGACTTAACCATTTTTAATACCTCATACTGTACCCATTGCAATGATTAAAAGCAGGGCAACGGCTACAAAACTGTACTTTTGTTTACACTAATTTTTTTTTAATATACAGTAAATTTTCCCATTATTTAATTTTTTTCAGTTACAAATTTCAATTTTATAATTTATTTCCCATTGATGTAACACGAGCTGTATTGTATGCCAAAATCCCATGCTAAGCAGACTATCAATATTTTTTTCAAAACATGTTTTTCAACAAAGATGGTTAAAAAATTAAATACCATCCAACCCTGAAAGTAACAGATACAAATTCAGTAGAGGGAGAGTGAAAAGCAATCAAGCAGTCTTTTCAAGGCACTCTGAAGATGGTTGGTCAATTTGATTCGTACCTTGTACAGTATATATGGAGGAGCCTTCATAGGGGATAAAAAGTAGAGCTTATGAAGCTCTTTCTCAGAATTATAAAACTGTATACTCCCAGAACAAAGAATAGTGCAGAGGGAGGGAGGAAGCAAGTGACCAGTTAACAGTAAGCGCAAGTGAAGGACAGGGAGGGATGACAAAAAAAAATCTAAAACTGATGCAGCATCATTGTCAGCACCATCGTGACGACAAAAAGGATGTGCCGGGCCCCTCACAAAAGAAAAAAAGGTAAGTAGGAGAAATGAGGTAAGAGCTTGTTTAAAGTGTAACTTTTCTATTGTTTTGTGAATTTGACTTTTAATTAGTGTCGCTTTTATAGAATATTTTTTGTTGTGTGCTAGGCTAATGATGCAAAATGGCTAGCAACAGTTGCTGGTGCTTGCAACAGCGAAATTCCAGCTACTATTACAATGTTTACATAGGCCCCATACAATTGTGGTTGAAATTACCATTCTAGTCAGTGTCTGCTTCGTGTTACTTTAATTTATGTATCAGGTTTAAAACCTAAGCCAGAGGTATTGGAATATGACAAAAAATCAAAAGAGGCATTCAGTAAGTGGATTGATATGGATGAAAACAACAGATATAATTCTGTGTATATTACAATCTTAACTTCTCTTTATTGATAGAAATTGTAATTGAGAAGAAATAGCCTTTTAAAGGTAATAAGATTATTTTACAATAACAAAAACATAGCTATTATTGTAAGACTAAAAAGGACTCCGAGATGAATGCGAAAATTGTTGGTTCAAAATATTTATTTCACACATCTGAATAGTTTCATTCTCTAGAGTGTTTTCCTGGCCGATTATTCATAAAATAATGATGCAGAAACATTTCATTGTCATTATTATTTGTAGCACAATTTCAAAATAAATGAGTGGGGTAGCCTAGTCACCAGGCATGTTCACTAACGTCAGTCTTTGGCACATTGCTGGCAAATAAAATCACTAGTAAAAAAAATTTTTAATCAGTTATTGCAAACTTTGCTTACAATTAAAACATTTTTAATTTTTTTAAACTACAGAATGCTTTATCTATTAAACTTATTTGACAAAATTTTTACCATCAGTTAGGACCAGAAACTTCTGCTGTGTGAGTAACTTTATTTTGACTGTGCAGAGTCTTACCTTCTTGAATTGTTTATTCCTTGACTCAAATCTATTTTAAGTATAACTGATCAATAGGGTGCAGTGAAAAAAAGTATGTTTTTAAATTTCAAAATCCAATAGCAACCAAAAGTTGTGCTTGGTAGAATACGAAAAGTACCTAATTTCAAAATTTTTGCAATATTTCTTAAGGGTCCACTATGGCACCAAAATTTCGGAAAACTGAATATTTTATTATTTATAAAATGTATTAAAAAATTGTTTTTCATATCCAATAGCAGGAGCTAGATTAAATGCTATTCAATGACTGTACAAAAATTTAAAATGGTCAGAAAATATCTTAAGGATCCACTACACCAAAAAAGTACAAAAAGAATGGATTTGTTTAGAAGGTAACAGAGTGCTTTATTCAGGGATGTTAACTCCAACACTCGATTTGGGAGCACCCCGGGAGCAGAAAAAATTTCATTTGGGAGCACCTCGGGAGCAGAAAAATTCCATTTGGGAGCAGAAAAATTCTATTTGGGAGCCGAAAAATTCCATTTGGGAGCACCTCGGGATTTGGGAGCAGAAAAATTCTATTTGGGAGCAGAAAAATTCCATTTGGGAGCACCTCGGGAGCACAAAAAAATAGTTTCCGAGAGGAAAACTAAGATTCGAGATCAGAATTAACATGATTTTGGAGCATAAAATTGAAGATTTAGGAACACAATAAATGCATACAAGAAAAGCAAAGTTTGCAAGCAAACACCATTTGCTAAAAGGAAAACACTATTTGAAAGCACTTTAGGAAAGCTCTGGGAAAAAAAAAGGGTGTATACAGGCTATGCTATCAGCAACTTGGTAAAAACAATACATGGATTTACATGGACGGAAGGAATTTTTTTTTTGTGTGTGTGAAAGTGCTCTTTTTAATGGTTTTCATATAAATGCTAAATGGAAAGAGAGTGGGAGGGAAGTATTTCTTATATGCAATGGTACTTTTAATACATGTTCGAAGGTTGTAAAAATACTAATATTTAAATGGTAGAATTAACATTTCTGCCGTTTATATCATTCTAGAATTATGTATTCAAAATTTAGTCTATTTTAAAATAAAGATTTTAATTACGGATCTATAAATGAAATTCGTAACACATTCTGAAAAATTTGCGGACGCACTTTGGCTGAACACGGGCCCAGAGGCGTCGCCCGTCTGCCCCCTCTCGTAGAGCCTGCACACACACAAATAGAAAAACAGTGGTGTAGTTTTAAGAAAAAAGGTTTAGGAACACGCGCAACTGAAGACTCAAAAATCATGCGTCCATGACAAAAAGTGAAGTACGCTTACTTTTGCTAACATAAGCTCGAATGAAAAAGTAGTGAGACGGCATCTCCCCGCTCATGATCTTCACGGGCCGAAAATGTCTAGCCCGGCCCGGCATTTAATCAAAATAAAAAATTCAGACCCGGTCCAGCTCGTATATTAATCATGATTTAAGGGGGGGGGGAGGAATCACAAGCCAATCGTTTGGTCTTGTCCAAATTTTAGGAGAGCAAAAATTTCCGGAAAGGCTCGATTTTGCAAGCGCAGAGGACCGTCTTTAAGAGTATACGCTTGTTCCGGTCCATTCTAGAAAATGCTGAGGTCAGCCCGTGCCTCGAATGAATCGTGCTGCAAAAGCCTGGGCCCGCACAGATCTCTACCCCCCGCGACTACACCACTGGCAGCGGATTTCCGGATTATTTTGAAATGAAATATTCTATTAATTCAGACAGCCTAGATTCTGATTTCTAAACCGGTCATGCTTCCAATTTTCATTCTTGCTATGGGCCGGGTCATAAACCGTGATTTTTTAGGGGCTGGGACGTCACCGTAATATACTGTTTTCTTTACGGACCGGTCACCGGTCTGGTTTAGATCAGGGGCGGCCCTGCGGTACATGACACCCACTCCACCCTGCAAACGTAGAAAAAGATGTCCCTTTTACTTTTTTCAAAATTGCTTTTATGATTTTAAGTTGGAAATCGTGCCCTTCATAAACAAAAAACGGTGCCCGTTGCGATGATTACTTGTTTGCCTATCTGGCCGGCCCTGATTGAGGTGACTAACAAAGCCCGACTGGTCCGATCCGGGGCAGGTAGAATGGCTTCGGAATGCAGCTTTCGTACGCAGTTTGAATCTTGCTTTACTGCCTGCTTTGATTTTGCACTTCAGCATGAATTTGAACATAAGAACTAGAAGTAACGAAGACCCTATTTTTGGAAATCCAAAGCACCAATACTAAAGTTTACCTGAATGAAAGTTTTTTACATTTTGGAGCAATAGGTTTATTTCAAAAATTTTGAATTTTTTTTATTGAACACAAAACACAACTTTTGATCACTATCAGATTAAGAGAAAATCTTTAAATTAAGAAAAAACCTTTTACACAGCACCCTACTGATCAAGCATTGCGCCCCTTCGGTGTATATTTTTATGTTCCTTGTTTGTAATATCAATTTCTTTTTTTTTTTACTTTTTTGTTCATGTTTAGTAAAATGTTAAAATCGCACACTTGCTCTTATTACAAGTGGAGGATTTTTGTTGACCGTTGCAGAGCTCCCCTCGCCTAAAATTCAAATATTGGTTAATATTTTTTAAATTTATGTTTCGATTCTTAACCCTAGATTCTTGTAACAAATATTCAAATTTTATTAGTATATATCCGGTTAGAAAACTCTAATTCGCGGCCATCAATCTTAATTGATTTTCTTTCAATTAAAATGTTGTTTAGATTCTTAACCCTAAATTATTTTAACAAACATTCAAATTTCATTAGTGTCTTTGGTTGGAAAACACATTTGGAAACGCGATTTCACAGCTACTTTGTTTCCTTGGCGAGTCAAAAACGGCAGTTTTAGCACCAAAAATCAAGGTAGGATGTATATTGAAAGTGCGCCCACGATAATTCTGTTAATACATCTAAAAGGTTATGTTATAGACTCGATATTGATTTATTTGCAGACTGAATATTTTTCTTCTACTCTGCATCAACCATCCTCAAAATGGCAAGTAGAACTTTGACAATCGAAAAGCTGAATAACGATAACTACAAGATACGAAAAATGCAAATGAACGTACTTTTGATAAAGAATATAATGTAAATTCATGAATCAGGTTACACATATCCGGTCAACAACAATGACTGTCCTGAGTCCTTGTAATCTAGCTATATTTTTGTCACTAAAAAAAATCTTACCCTTTTTTAAAAAAGCTATTTCTCTTTCCCACATCATCATGAATAATTTCTTAAATATATCTATAGCTGCAGAATAGTAGTGTCCTAATGCATCGCATTTAGATTTACTAAATATTAGTTTCATAAAGTTTACCAACTTCGCTTAGCCAGCCGTTAGGCCATGTTGTAGTGTTGTGTTGTGCTGGTGCTGCTAACACCCGTACGCGCACGAAATACCTTTCATACCAGCTGCGTAACGAGACCCGGATTTACCATAGGAATCGGATTGGTTAAATATAAAATTGGGATTCACACAGGCCAAAATCAGGCTGGTCTAATCTCGTTTTCTAACAGACGAATGTAACACAGCCGAATTCGGGATGGT
>JAWZYV010014390.1:82500-112807 GCA_038373885.1 Cheiracanthium punctorium | reverse complement strand
CAACTTTTAAGAATTTTAAAATCGTAATTCAAGAGAATTATTCAAAAACCTTAAAATCCAGAACCGTCTGTATCGGACATAAATAAATTTAAATACTCTCGCTTAAAACGAGTTATTGTCATCTTTGGGTTCTTCATTCTCATTAACTTCATCTTTGGGTTCTTCATTCTCGTTAACTTCATCTTTGGGTTCTTCATTCTCATTAACTTCATCTTTGGGTTCTTCATTCTCGTTAACTTCATCTTTGGGTTCTTCATTCTCATTAACTTCATCTTTGGGTTCTTCATTCTCGTTAACTTCATCTTTGGGTTCTTCATTCTCAGGAACCACGTCAGGAGTTGAAAAATTTTCTGCTGTGATTTCGCATTTCTTAAATGCATTTACGACCGTCGATCCATCAGCAGCTTCCCATGATCTTTTCACCCATTCAGCTACCTCTCCGAATGATGCTCTCCGCATTTTCCCACTTTCCATAAATGAATGGATTCCTTCCATCATCCATTTTTCCCACTCCTTATGAAGTTTACTTTTGAATGATCTGTTAACACTGACATCCAACGGTTGTAAAATTTTCGTCAGACCTCCAGGAATAATTTAGATGATCATTCATCTCAATTATTCTCAGATCTCATTGCCATTCCTCACTGATATGGCAGTACGGGCAGATATAGGCTTTTGGGTGGCATAACTTTACACAGAATTATTCCAAAATATTCATTAAGGTCTTTAAAATTTTCAGTAATTATTTCTGGATGTTTTATTGGATATCTAAAATAAATAAAGACATTTGTATTATTCATGAAGTATAAAATAATCTTACACAAATAAATATTTTGTTTCTTCTTACCTGCAGTACTTATTATTGTAGAGATATAAACTAGTAAAATCAATGTATTTACATTTTCCCTCATAAAAAGTCTTGTGGCATTAGTGCGGCCTCCAAAAAATGAGTCCATAGGTTTCAGTCGCGTGACAACTTTGTGAGTTTTCATGAATTCCTGAAGTTCCATATCGGAATACTTCATTAGAAGAAATTGGTGTTCCACAACTCTATGAAATTAATGTTCCCATAGCTCTATGAAATTAATATTGTGGCACATTAGCTTTCTTGTTGTTTGTTTTGTTTTCTGAAAAAGACGCCACATGGGCTCACCGTTAAAAGGATTTAACGAATCCTCATTCAGAAAACAACGAGGACATCAGTGAAATTAACATCCTGAAATACACAAAATAAATAAACTTAGGAACAAAATAAAGATACATATCGCAGGACCCAGCTTACTTACAGGAAAGCGAGGGGCAGGGGCTTTGAAACCATCATAACGAAACCTTATATAGCTCTTTCTCTTTGCAACAATCAAGCCTTGAGGAGCCCTGCATGGACGCGGAGCCCCCGGGAAGGGAGGGGAAGAGTAGACAATTACAAGGTAAGCCTGGGTACTGAACGCGTGGAGGTGTTGTGACGTCACAAGAGAGGATGGACTTTTCTCCGTTAAAAGCATTAGAATCATACGGGAAAAGTAGAAGAAACTAAGATGTTTTGTGCCTTTTTTGGATACTAATGGTAAGTCAGCAATCTCTATTCTTAATACGACATACTTGATAATAGTTATTAAGCTATAGAGTACATAAAAATATAAAATTGCCGTATTTTGCATTAGTTTTATTGATTTTTGTTCTTTTGTTCTAGCAATCACCATGCTTCCGTTTGCTGCGTCCCAGGCTAATTACAAAAGAGGAGAAAATGTAAAAGTTTTCACTTTTCCCCAAAAACGAAGAAAAGCGGGCCGAATGGACTAAAAATATTCCAAGAAAAAATACGTCTGTTTGTATTGAGCATTTTCGAGATGAAGATCTTTTAAAAGACGATGCTATTTTAAAATCAGATGGGGCACTTTTAACTGTAAAAAGAAAGCATTATAAATTAGAACCGAATGCTATCCTGTGCATTTTTTCGAGTTTACCAGCCTATATATCCGATATTACCAAAAAACAAGAAAGAACTGATCCTACTAAAAGAAGAGAAAACGTTTAGGAAAAAAATATTGAGGAAACCGAAAAAAATAATGCAAAGGAAAATATAAATTATTTTGAAATTAAGAAATGTATCAAGAGTTTCATGGCAATTCTATGTTAAGAAAATTTCACCATTAATTATAAATTAAACGCAGATTCCCTTCCACTGCACATACCAAGTAGTTTAAGGTTCAATGCGAATCTCATGGTTGATTTATTTATTTAAAAAAAAAAAGAGAGAGAGAGAGAGAGAAATCTATTTGCTGGATACTTAGAAAAACAAAAATATAGAAGGTATTTATTAAAGAAATATTTCCAACTAAACGGTTTATCGGAATTTGTTGAAAATTCTGAAATTCAGTATGAACACAGATTTGGAAATTAACTCAAAAAAGAAAATGTATTACTGCAATGCTAACAACAATAACAAAAAAGTATATGTATTACTGCAATATATTTTACATGAAAACCCTGAGAGCATTTAGGCAGTTTTACATATTCAAGATTTATACTCACTAATTTTTAAAAATATTTAATTATGTATATTTCAAATGTCTCAATGTGATATTTGAAAGTCTTATCTAGAAAAAATTAAAGCAAACACTTGTAGTGCTTTCATGAAAAACTTTATAGTATTTGTAAGGTTTGGGTAATAAACGCTTTTACTTTTTATTTTCTTGTTTTTTGTGCTTTAATTGCTTCTAATAAAATTTGACATTAGGAGTCTGTATAACATAATTATATATAGTATGTATTATACAAGTTTTTAAAATATTAATTGTGGAAATTTCTGATTATATTCCTCGTGCTACCAATGTTTATTGACATTATTGATCAGATTTCTGCCATAGAATTCAATACAAACTCTTTGAAATCCCATCCTCTCTTGTGACGTCACGAAATGGCTTAAGATGACTATTTATGAATCTGGATATTTTTAACATAAATTCTTTCAAAAAGCTTATTAAAACGAAGCAAAACTAAATAATGTATTTCAGTTTTTAAGTAAAATTACTAAAAATTATTATTTTTACTTAAAATTATATTTACTTTTACTTACTTAAAAATATGACTTTATGCTTATACAACGTATAAATTTAATCCATATACATATTATTTTAGATAAATGATAACATTGAGTAACCATTATATTTAGAATGTATTTGCTAGCCCGAAATGCAAAACATACTGCATACAATGCTGAAACTCCTTTAAATTCAGTACCAATTTATTTCATTAATTTCTGACAAAAAATATTGTTGATTCACTATTATTTAAGAACAAAGTGTTGTAAAACGAAAATGCTATTTCAATGCGTCATAAAAAATTAAGCTACTCGTATTTATTGGCATTACTAATTCCATTTCTTCCATTGAACTCAATGCAAACTGTTCCAAATCCCATCCTTTCTTGTGACGTCACGAAAACCAGTACCCAGACCCCCTCTTGCTTTCTCCTCTCTCTTTCTTCAGTCGCGGCGACCCCGATGGACGCCCATAGAAATTTTTTTAAAGGGGGGGGGGGAAAGTTAAAAAAATTTCTAGAGGAGGCAAATTTCACACTTGTAACAATTTGAGTTCTGATTTCGCTTTGAAATGCAAATTTGTTTACGCCATAACACTATATACCGTAATTTCGTGCCTATAGTCCACGGCTGAATTTTGATCACATAAAATTTTTTAAAATGTTAGATAGTCCGCAGATAAAATAAATTGTTTTATTAAAACTACTGCAGCATAAAACTAAGTTGTGTTAAATAATAATCAATTATTAAACTCTGATCAAGCAAATTAATTAAAGATTACCAATGTTTTGTTTTTAACAATTAATCGCGGACAATAATACCGGCATTACCGCGGTTCAGAATTATGGCTTGAACACTAAATAAATGATAAGATACATTGCCAAAAATTAAATTTGAGATTACTTACGTTATCAATTTTAATGAACAAAAACTAATAAAAATAAACACTATTTATAAAAAACCGTCAAATTCCGATTCTTCTGAATCGGACTTAAACAATTCCAAAATATCTTCCGGAAGTCTTCCCAAATCGGTGTCGCTATCCATATCGTCAGTGTCCGTAATTTCTTCAGATTCGATTATTTCAGCTTTTCTAAATCCTGCTTGGATTGTTGATGGTTTAACTTCTTTCCAGGCTTTGACAATCCACTCCGCAACCTCAACATATGAGGCTCTCCTCATATTTCCGCTCTTGGTAAAAGTGTGAAGACCCTCCAACATCCATTTTTCCCAACACGCACGAACACGTGATTTAAAACTTTTATTAACACTAATATCCAGAGGCTGTGAAATTTTCATTAAACCTCTGGGTATCACGCATAATTTGGCAGCAATATTTTTTTTCGCTGCTAGAGTCTTTACACTTTCCTTTATGTGGGATTTCATCGAGTCCAGTATTAAAATCCCTTTGGGATTAAAAAATGCACCTTCGCATTGCCTCCAAACTTCTTCAAACCATTCAATCATGATAGTCTTGTTGACCCAGCCTTTTTCGTTACATTTGATAACGACATTTTGTGGAAATTTGCCGGGAGGGAACGTTTATCTTTTGAAAATTATTAATGGTTTTAGTTTCGTGCCGTCCGCACAGCATGCCGACATCACCGTAACGTAAAATCAGTTGGTGTGTTAAAACGTCACTGGACACGTAAAATGGGTTTTCTCATGTCCAGTTGTTGTAATCGAAACTGTTTTTACTCCGCAAGAATCAACTGTTCGATTCGGTGGGCAGTCAAACGTAAGCGGTACTTCATCTAAGTTTATAATTTGCTTTACATTTTAATTTCCTTTAGAAATGGCATTTTTGGTGAATTCCAAAAACGACTTCTGTTTTTCTTTCCAATTATCCGGGAGAGCTTGAGACACTGTCGTCTTCGTTCTTACTCGCAGATTTTTCCATCTCATAAAACGAAAAACCCAATTGACTCCACCTTTGAAGTCCGTTAGATTCATTTCCTTGGCCATTTGCTTTGCTTTCAGCCGAATTTTTACAGAGGATAATGGGCGACCAAGCTTCCTTTGATCTAACACCCAGGTAGCTAAGTTATCCTCCAATTTGGGCCATTTTACTTTACCATGTCGATTAGCCCGTTTCTTTCCAATGGCTTTCAACATATCTTTCTGCTTCCTCCAGTTTCTTATAGCTTTTTCATCAACTTCAAAGATACGTCCCGCTTCTCGATTGCCATGTGATTCAGCTTTTTCGACAACCTTTAATTTAAATTCGGCTGTGAAACTGCGACGATGTTGCTTCGACATGATGAAAATAACAAGATCAAACACAAAGAAATACACTGCTGCTCGCTCGAATAGACAGAGACAACTGATCGTGATCAACTGATTGTTTTTCACGTGCACACTGGTATATCCTATATCGATATTCCCTTATCCACCAAGGGTGCAGAGAATAACAGTCCTAGTCTGAAGTTTCCGTCAGACTTGGGTTCTGATAACGGACCCTTCCCTCCCAGACAATGCAGCCTAGCATCAGAGTGGCAACCCCTTTCTACGTGATAAGCTATGAGTTCCGGTAATGTAAGGTGACCATATTTTTGAACGTAAATTGAGTGTATGTCCCCAATTCTCAAACAAAATTGGAGACATTTTATAATTAATGAAATAATTAAAAATTGTTCCCAATTGCTTTTATACATTTGGGGGAAAATCCCCCCGCCTCCCCCGAAAAAACACACAGAAATTGGAGACTGCTGAATGTTAAGTGAGTACATAAATATTTTTTAACATCACTTACTCAACTTTCAGCCCCCCTCTTTTTTTTTTCCTTTGGTCTTCTTAAAAGATTAATTCTTACTGCAAACCACAACTAAACTTAAAACGGAAGGTGGATGCAAATTTCAAACTGCCAGATACTTTCAATAATTCCACGAATCGTGGTGACATAAAAAACAAACAGATCAAATGCTCTCAAACTCATATAGAACAGACACACGTTACAAAAACAAAACATTTTACATCTGCAGAGCAGGAGAAAAAAAAAATCATCACATCAGCTCAGTGCAATAATATTCCCGCAAAATCCCGATGATTCAACTGCGTTATCTCGAAACAGAAGCTTGAGAGAGGGAGGAAAGGGGGGGGGGAAGCAGAAAACAACAACCTTTTTTTAAAATAAATCATTCTCTTAGTATAAAGAACTTATCCACTGGAAACCCATAAGTGGTGTTATTTTTAATTTAATATTATCTCCCCATCCCACCCCAAATGATGCAGCAAATGTATTATTGTTTTGTAACATCATTAAAATCTGCAATATAAACATGTATATATGGTAAATACTATTAGCAAACATAAATAAAACATACAACTCGTTATCGCAGCGTTACCGACTTCGATAGTACTAGAGTCTTGTAGGTTCCATTGATGAGGTCGTTGACAAAGTCACCTCCCTTATTATCAAGGCAGCAGATACCAACATTCCTAAATTGGGCATGAAACATCAGCACATTAAAAAACCGTGGTGGAATGAAACATGTACTCTAGCAAAAAAACAGCAGCAGAAAGCCTGGAGCATCTTCCAGCGATACCCCACGACCAAAAATCTAGTTCTCTTTAAAAAAGCTAAAGCTTACGCTAGAAAAATAAGGCGGCAATGTCTAAGGGAATCATGGATAAAATATGTCTCTAGCACCCCTCAGGGGAAAAACCTACTTTAGGTTTTTACGGGTGTCGCAATCCCGGGGCCCCAGCGAACTTTCGTTTTTCTTTGTCCTACCCTCCTCTTCTCTTAGCTATCTCCTTCCTTTTCCCCCTCAGTGTAGTTTCCTCTGTGAAGGTGAGGGCCCTCCTTTAGAAGCTGCGGTCGCCCTGTGCCGTCAGCTTCTATTGGCGGAAAACTACCCACGTGATGGCCGTGTGTGGAGACCCGTGTCCCCGGAAATGGGGATCCTGGTAATTGAGGGGTGTTCCCGTGAAGGAAATCATCATTACGGAATTTCCACAGACACGGGAGAAACCTCAACACATTGCTTTGGCCTCGGCTTCGGGTAAGCGGGAGGTATACAGCGTTCCCCTGTATATCAATCGGCTAGTGGTACTGATGCACGTCGTTAAAGGTGGACGCTGCCTAAGGGATGTACTGTGCGTGTGTAGACCCGATTAACACTGGTGTGCAAGTGCACACCCCCTTGTTGGGCTCCATAGTGGGTGGTGCGGTCGGGTCCGAATCTCAATTCCCCCAACATGGATACAAAAAATTCTTTGTCTATCGTCGACGCACCGCTGTACACTACCAATGAAAACATTCAAACACACTTAACAAACATGAGCGCTCGATTCTTCATCATACACTATGCTGAAGGTACCTTTAACGAAACATCGCCATTTTTAATACACAAATGCATCACAGACTATGTCAGAGAGGTCAAAAAAGTTAAAAAATTAAGATCTGGAGACCTGTTAGTGGAAGTAACAAGCAATAGACAAGCTTCCAAAATCATGAAGATTACAAACTTTGGCCTAAAAACTGTTACAGTGACACCCCACACATCCCTAAACATCTCGCAAGGAGTCGTATCAGAACCTGAACTTTTGCACTGCACTGAACCTGAAATATTAGAAAATCTCAGAGACGAAAAAGTATGTGCTGTGCGCCGAATAACTATTCGACGCAATAATCAAACAATCAACACTGAACATATTGTCCTAACTTTTCAGTCACCCACTATTCCAACCCATATCAAAGCTGGCTATCTATTATGTCCCGTAAGACCATATGTACCAAATCCTATCCGTTGCTTCCAGTGTCAAAAGTTCTGTCATACTAAAACTTCCTGTCGTGGGTCACCGGCCTGTACTCGTTGTGGTACCTCTGACCACGACAGTGATACCTGCTCTGCAGCTGCAAAATGTGTCAACTGTAAACAGGAACATCCATCATATTCAAAGTCATGCCCTAAATGGGCATTTGAAAAAGAAATCCAGTCAATACGTGCTGCACAAAGAATCTCATACCCTGAAGCTCGTAAAATAATAGAAGCTCGTACACCAAAACCTGGCCTATCCTATGCTGCAATAGTAAAATCTACAAAATCAATAGCCATTCAAACAGACTGTCCATCAAATATTTCCACCACCAATACCTCAACAAGTAAACAAACTACTCTTAAACAGAACAAACCTTGCTCTACATCCCCAAAAACTCCACCAAAGAAAAAGGTAACAAGTAATAGCTCCACCCAAGTCAGACCACAGCTTAGTAAAACAGCCACTTACAAATTAAAATATAACAAATTTAGCAAGAAAAAAGTACCTCCACAGCCACATATTGATGACACAATCTTAAGACTTGGCCCATCAGAATCAGATATTAGTGATGAAGAATCAATGGAACATGAAGAAACAAAACCGCCTGATATCGCTGCAGGGATTACAAAGGAGACGCACAATGCCAATAACATTACATAATTATGGCATTGTTGCTCTCATGGAACTGCCAGGGCTTTCAGAATAAAATCGATGACCTTAAAACACTTGTCCATGACCGCAATCCCGCCTGCTTCTGCTCTTCAAGAAACTTACTCAAAGCTGACAAACATCCGACCATTCACAAATATACACTCCTTCGGAAAGACTACGAACTCAGTGACAGGGCCTCTGGTGGTGTCGCCCTGTTAGTCAACAACAATAACTATCCCCACATAATAGTCAATCTGAATACAAATCTCCAAGCACTCGTGTCAAATTAAAACAGCTCACTACCATCTGCTGCATTTATCTCCCTCCTAATGAAACAATCAACCAAACATCTCTCAGTAATCTTATTAAAACCCAACCCCCCCCAACACCATTTTTACCCCCTTTGGCGACTTGAATGGCCAAGCCCCATTATTGGGGAAGCAAAGATCCCAAACAATAGAGGGGAAAAAAAAAAAAAATAAACAAATTAAACTGTTTTTCTCTCTATGAATTATAATAACGGCGACAATATTTTCCCTTCCATCACCAACAAAATCCTTTCAGCCATCGCCCTTCCCATCTGTTTCCTTCACTTCTCCCCTCAAAATTTTCCCCAGCTTCTGGCGATTGCATAACGCGATCATTTTCCCGATCTTCTCTCCCCCCTTATATCAAATCTCAACCAAACCACAAACATACCCGGGATACATTCATAATAAACAGACTGGCAGCCCTTTTATTTTGCTATTACCTTTATTCCCAAAATTATTTTTGAAGGAAACGGGACGAGGCCCCTTAAAAAGGGAACCTCCATTATCAAAAATTTGCAGCGACGGGGCTTTCCCAAAATCTTTTTAAAACAACCAAAAATTTAAAAAAACCCTGGGTGGAACGGGGTTTGAAACCCTTTGCTAAAAAACAGCAGAAAAAAAGCGGGGGGTAATTTTGGGCCCGGGCCCATCACTGAACAACTTTTTTCCCCTCAAAAGATTTGTGCAAATGCACGCAAAAAAAGAGGCTTTCTCAGAGAGAATCCTGGATTCAATACTTTCTCAAAAATCCCCCTTAAACCCCCCAGAAAAGGAAACTAGGGGACAAAAAAAAAAAAGAAATCATGGGCACTAAGTAGTAAACTCCATATCCTCCCTATCCATAAATAACCAAATTTTTTCAAGATACAAAAAAATTGGGCAAATCCCTTTTTGGGCCCAATCTCTGGGCTTTCCACCCTCCCGGTCCTCATATTTAGCCCCTTTTTTTCCCATATAAGGGAAAAATTTCGAACGCCAAAAAATTTAAACTTAAAAATTTCCCCCGAACTTTTCCTACAATACCCTTTTCCCTATGAATAAACCTCCAACTTTTAAAAGACGGGCATCAAACCACCCCTGGGCCCGATGGCATCACAATTGATAGTTTAAAAACTCTCCTTTTTCTTTGGGTTAGTCTTTTGCAGCATAAAAATAGTTTTGGGAAAATGAGAAAGCTTTCCCCTTGAGGGGAGAAATCAATGGTCTTTCCCTTTAAACCCAAACCGGAAAAAAGGACACAAAACCCAATTTAACTTTTGCCCCCATACCCTTAAAACTAGTTCCTGGGGCAAACAACGGGAGCGAATAAATTAATACTTGTTAATATTTTTTTAAAGAAACTGGGGAAAACTAAATACACCCTTTCCAGAGGGGAAAATCCGCAAAGGCGAAGCCAACCGATAATATCTTACTTTTTTAAAAATTTCTTATCCGTAAGAAATTTTTAAAAAAGAACCCCCTTTTGTATCAATTTTCTTTGATATTAAAAAAAAGCCTAGGGACCATAATGGAGATATATATACTGCGTGATTTTCTTCAAAAAGGGTTTTCCGGGGAAACTTACCTATTTTTAAATAAAGAATTTTTCCCTCTCACTCCGTAACTTAAAAATTTATGCATCAAGGACCCCCCTTTCAAAAACTTGTACAAGAAAAAGGGGTTTTTACCAAAAGGGGATGTGTCCTTGGGCGCCCCACCCTCTTTTTATAAAAACCCAACAATCCTAAACCCCAGTTCCCTCCGACAGTACAGGTGGGCCTATATTTGATGATCTACAGATCTCCTGTGGGGGGGAAAGACTTTCTTAATAGAACGGCAGTTTCAGACCACTATTAATCGCACCCAAAAATGGTGGAAAATCCCAAAGGGGGAAAAAATATTTCTGCATAACATATTAAAATTAGGGGGACCCAAATTCGTAATTTCCTTCTTACGGAAAAAACCCCTTGTTTTCTGTGTTTTTTGATATTGAAAAGGGCATATGTCCGAACCTTTGGAGGTACGGGATCCTCTGGATCTTTTATAAAATAGGACTTCGAGGAACCTACCCAAATTTTATAAAAAAAATTTCCCGTCACTCCGAAAATTTTGGGGCCGGATTAATGGCATGTATCTAATAACTTTTTTCAAGAGGAGGGTTTTTCAAGGGGTCCGTTCTTTGTGTCAAACCCCCTTCTCAATAAAAATTAACGCATCCCGAAAAATAACTTTCCCCCGACTGGGCTACGGTAGTCTTTATTTTGACCCACCCCGCAAAACTCCTGTCAGGGAAAGGACAATGCGAGCTCCAGACAGATAAGAACGTCCAGCTATCAGAAATGGCCATCAACCGCGATCTTAAAGTGAGTCGATTGACAGAAAATGGGTTTAAAATAATTCAAGCAGAAAACAACAGTTTGTACCCATTTTTGCCGAGCGAAGCGTTCGCGATGAGAACCAAACCCAGTGACACCTCCGGAACTTTAATCTGGGACCATACTAAGTATTGCTGTCATGGATTCTATCCAATTTTTAGGTTTTAAATTTTGACAAGAAACTTACATTTGCTAAACACATCTCAGACAATCCGCAATACATGGCGAAGAAAAAACTTAACATTTTAAAAGGTTAATTAATTAACCAATACCTCTTGGGGGGCTGAACCGTGATGGCGCTCTTGGCGGATCTACCGTGGCCGTTCATCCCCGCGTGCCACAATTGACATATGCAAAGCTGCGTTTATGGATCTACGGCTTCTAAATCAGCACTAAAAAAACTTGACACTGTGCATCATACTGCAACTACGCGAATATGCTCCGGAGCTTTTAGGACATCGCCTGTACATAGCCTTTACGTCATCTGTCATGAACCACCTTCATCACTCTCATGACGTCAAAAATTAATCATGAAATACCGTAGTATCGCATCCTTTCTCTCATTCTTCCACATCCCTTAAAGGATTCTCTAATAGACACCCAATTGGACGCAGTTAAAGATTATGAACAATCTGCCCTTCCCGCACCTCTCCCACCTTTCGGACTTGAGAATCTCGTGAAGAAGTGTAGTCGGTACCCAATTTGGTGGTATTGTTAATAGCATCTACTTGTTTCATTTTCATGAAGTGCCACATGAGCCTAACTTGCAGATTTTCCTACCTCTACCCACCCCATTCGCGAAGGCTTCACACAAATAAAACCCAAAAACCAACCCCCTGACCCCATAATATACCATCAGTTAATTCTAGACCATAAAAGCAAATTTATGAAACTTCGAGACACGAACTATATAGACTGAACAGCTGCCTTACAAAATGCTCTTAATCACGTTTGGCGCGCTTCTTGCTTATGTACAATCGAGCAACTCATTTCTTACAGCTACACCCCTACCTGTCATTTTGCTTCCATATTTACAGGCGAATTAATAGCTATTTATGAAAGCCTTCTTTACATCTCGAGAACAAATAATCAAACATTTTCACATCTACTCTGACTCAGTAAGTTATTAGCAGAATCTGAAATCCTGGCTCCTCGACTCATAGTTATAAGTGTAAAAGTCCCTTATGCATGCATCTGAAGATCTGGCTCCCTCACCATCTTTTATAGTTAACCGTCCGATGGATGCACTAGACATCTCTACTGAACCGCGGATACAACTAGTCCTCTTGGGACTGCCGTACCGAGTCATATTGCGGATTCCCTGGAAACAAAAAAGCTGACATTCTAACTTGGCAAGGCATCCGTAGACCATGCCCTATACAGCCAGTGAATCAGGCATCTCTATCCCTGAACAGAAAGTCTGCATCTCTGCCCTGACGGAAGGCACTTGGACCTGATCCTATTGGGGACTGTGAAACCCAAACACAAACTTCACATCTATCCGGTCCAGACTGCTCATCCCCACGTGGTCCATGTCACCGTACCGCAGATCACGACGTCACTCTCACGCGTCTTCGATGATTGGCCACACGAGGCCTAACTCCAGTAAGGTACCTTCCTTTTGGTGAACCCCCTCCCCCTGAATGCCCACATTTGTCATTACATACTCATCCTTAGCATACATCATCTTTTTAAACCTCTTGCTCTGCTTTTAATGAGTTTTTAACCAGAAAAAAAAATACTTTTTATCTGTTCTCCATCCCATCTGGACGATATTTTGGGTGAACACCCCCCAGATCGAAATTTGTTTGCATTTCTTAGACCGTACCAAAAGTCTTTTATTCAATGTCCCCTCAGGGAAAAACCTACTTTTAGGTTTTTACGGGTGTCGCAATCCCGGGGCCCCTGCGATCTTTTCGCTTTTCTTTGTCCTACCCTCCTCTTCTCTTAGCTATCTCCTTCCTTTTCCCCCTCAGTGTAGTTTCCTCTGTGGAGGTGAGGGCCCCCCTTTAGAAGCTGCGGTCGCCCTGTGCTGTCAGCTTCTATTGGCGGAAAACTACCCACGTGTTGGCCGTGCGTGGAGACCCGTGTCCCCGGAAATGGGGATCCTGGTAATTGAGGGGTGTTCCCGTAAAGGAAATCATCATTACGGAATTTCCACAGACACGGGAGAAACCTCAACACATTGCTTTGGCCTTGGCTTCGGGTAAACGGGAGATATACAGCGTTCCCCTGTATATCAATCGGCTGGTGGTACTGATTTCGATCAACTGCTAGGGATCAAGCAATCGGACATCTACTGGGCACGTCGTTAAGTGTGGACGCTGCCTAAGGGATGTACTGAGCGCGTATAGACCCGATTAGCACTGGTGTGCAATTGCACACCCCCTTGTTGGGCTCCGTGGTGGGTGGTGTGGTCGGGTCCGAATCTCAAATCCCCCAACATGGCTATGAAAAATTCTTTGTCAAACGTCAATGTTCCGCACACCTTAAATCCACTGTCCACTCCTAATGAAAACACTGATGCACAACTTTCATATATGAACGCTCGATTCTTCATCATCCACTATGTTGAAGGTACCTTTAATGAAACATCACCATTCTTAATACACAAATGTATCACAGACAATGTAGGAGAAGTCAAAAAAGTTAAAAAATTACGATCTGGAGACCTATTAGTTGAAGTATCAAGCAATAGACAAGCATCCAAAATAATGAAGATTAAAAACTTTGGCCTAAAACCTGTTACAGTGACACCCCATACATCCTTAAATATCTCAAGAGGAGTCGTATCAGAACCTGAACTTTTGCACTGCTCTGAAGCCGAAATATTAGAAAACCTAAAAGATGAAACAGTCTGTGCTGTTCGTCGAATCACTATTCGACGAAATAACCAAATAATCCCCACTAAACATATTATTCTCACTTTCCAGTGTCCCACAATTCCATCCCATATTAAAGCTGGCTATCTATTATGTTCCGTTAGACCATATATACCAAATCCAATCCGTTGCTTCCAGTGTCAAAGGTTCGGCCATACTAAAACCTCCTGTCGTGGCAAACCTGCATGTGCCCGTTGTGGTGCATCTGGCCACGACAGTGACACCTGCAGTGCACCAGCAAAATGTGTAAACTGTCAACAGGACCATCCCTCATATTCAAAATCATGCCCAAAGTGGATCCTCGAAAAAGACATCCAATCTATACGAGCCACACAAAGACTTTCATACCAAGAAGCTCGTAAAATAATAGAAGCTCGTACACCAAAACCAGGCCTCTCCTATGCTGCTGTCGTAAAATCTACCAAATCAATAGCTACTCGGACAGATCCACCAACAAGTACTACCACCACCCAAATAAGTAAACAAACAGCACCTAAACAAACTAAATCTTGCCCCATATCCCAGAAAAATCCTCCCAAGAAAAAGACACCAAGCAATAGTTCCACTCAAGTACGACCGCTGCTCAGTAAAACAGCTTCCTACAAATCAAAATACAGTAAATTTAGCACAAAAAAAGTACCTCCACAGCCACCAATAGATGACACAATTCTAAGACTAGACCCATCAGGATCTGAAATCAGTGATGAAGAATCGATGGAACAAGAAGAAACCAAACCTCCAGACATCTCTGCAGGGATTACTACCAAGAGGATGCAAGATGACCATAACCTCACTTAATTATGGCATTATTGCTGTCTTGGAACTGCCACGGTTTTCAGAATAACATTGACGACCTTAAAACCATTATCTATGACCACAATCCCGCCTGCTTTGCACTGCAAGAAACATATCTCAAATCCAATAAACAACCGACCATCCAGAAATACACCATCCTCCGCAAAGACTATGAGCTTGGTGAAAGGGCTTCAGGCGGTGTTGCTTTATTAATAAACAATCAATATCCTTATCAAGCCCTAAACCTCAATACCAGCATCCAAGCTGTTGCCGCACGCATCCAACTGAAACAGTTCACCACCGTGTGCAGTATTTATCTACCTCCCAATGAAACCATCAGCCTAATTTCACTCAATAGCCTCGTACAGCAACTTCCGCCACCCTTCATATTTCTTGGAGATATGAATGCTCATAGTCCCTTGTGGGGCAGCAAAGACACAAACAATAGAGGCCGACAAATAGAACAATTAATAGCTGATTTTTCCCTATGCGTTATGAATAATGGTGATAATACATACTTCCACTCTCCTACAAAATCTTTCCATGCCATAGATCTTGCTATTTGTTCCCCATCAATCCTTCCGTTATATGACTTCTCGGTCTCCGGTGATTTACATAATAGTGACCATTTTCCAGTTATACTCTCCCCCCTGTACCAGAATTTCACTCAAAAATCTACCTTCCCCAGGTACATTCACAATAAAGCAGACGGGCAAACTTTTACCTCACTTTGTAACATATCATCTAATATGATTGAGGGAAATATTGACAAGGTCGTCGAAACCGTTACTTCCATCATTATTGAAGCTGCCAATGCAAGCATCCCAAAATCACATATGATCGATAGGAAAAATAAAAAACCGTGGTGGAATGAAAAATGTACCCTCGCAAAAAAACAACAACAGAGGGCTTGGGGCATCTTTCGGCGGTGCCCTACCACTGCAAATCTCCTAAGTTTTAAAAAAGCAAAAGCTCAGGCACGGAGAGTGAGGCGTCATTCTCAGAGAGCATCATGGATAAACTACGTCTCCAGAATCTCTACATCTACAACTAGTAAGGAACTATGGGCAAAAATAAAAAGAGCCACTGGTATATATACTAACCACTTTGTATCCTGTTTGTCTCTTAATAACAACATTATCTCAAATACGCAAGAAATAGCAAACACTATTGGCCAAACACTTTCATCAAACTTCTCCAGTTACTCTTACTCCAACACCTTCCTTCCCTATAAACAGCAATCTGAAAGGCATAAATTACACTTTAATACTTCCTCTCACATCGCCTACAATAGTGCTTTTACAATCAATGAACTCTTAAAAAGTTTAAAACAATCCTCAAATACTTCTCCTGGACCAGATAACATAACCTACGAAATGCTGAAACACCTTTCCCATGACTCATTACTAAACCTACTCCATTTATACAACAGAATCTGGAATGAGCATAAATTCCCTTCTTCATGGAGAAATGCCATAGTCGTTCCTTTTCCCAAACCTGGAAAAGATCCGTCCAACCCCAATAACTACCGTCCCATAGCCCTTACTAGCTGCTTATGCAAACTAATGGAGAGGATGATTAATGCCCGCCTAGTTTATATTTTAGAAACTGAAAACCATTTACACCCTTTTCAAAGTGGCTTCCGTAAAGGCAGATCTACTATAGACAATATTCTCTACCTGGAGACACAAATTCGAAATGCTTTCTTGAGAAAAAAACCACTTAGTTTCCATTTTCTTTGACATAGAGAAAGCTTATGACCGGACTTGGAGATACGGTATTCTCCGTGACTTACATAACTTTGGTTTACGTGGCAACCTTCCCATTTTTATCAAGAACTTTTTATCCCTTCGGAACTTTAGAGTACGAATAAACAACACTTTATCCAATAACTTTATACAGGAGGAAGGCGTACCTCAGGGCTCCATCCTAAGCGTTACCCTTTTTTCAATAAAAATAAATGACATCCTTAAACAAGTCCCTGCAACAGTCCACGGTAGCCTGTATGTAGATGACCTCCAGATTTCTTGTCAGGGGAAGGACATGCGCTATGTAGAGCGCCAACTACAGAACACTGTTAATCGCATTTTCAAGTGGTGCAAAACAAATGGATTCAATATCTCTGCCGAAAAAACTGTTTCTGCACACTTCTGTCGAAGACGAGGGATCCATCCGGACCCTGACCTGTATCTTGGTCGCACAAAAATTGAAGTTAAAGACTCTACTAAATTTTTAGGTATCCATTTTGACAAGAAACTAACTTTTGCTACACATATTTCATACATCCGCGACAAATGCGAAAAGAATTTAAACATCTTAAAAGTCCTTACAAATACTTCTTGGGGAGCTGACCGTGATGCCCTTTTACGCATCTATCGAGCCGTCATTCGCTCGAAAATGGACTATGGATGCTGTGCTTATGAGTCTGCCAGCAAATCTATTTTAAGAAAACTTGACACGGTGCATCACTCTGCACTACGTATTTGTTCAGGAGCTTTTAGGACCTCCCCTATACAGAGTTTGTACATCACCTGTCATGAACCATCCCTCACATACATTCGCCATGGGCTATCCATTAATACATATCACCGTATCATTTCTCATGCCGCAGACCCCTTGAGGGCTGCGCTTTTAGAAAACCAGCAGGATCGTCTTTACCAAAACCGTCCATCCTGTATACCTCCGTTTGGACTGAGGGCTCGTAGGAACATCGCTGACACCCACCTAAGTCAGATCGACATTTATTCTCATTCTCCAAATGAGATACCACCCTGGAATGCCCATCAAATCGTTATTTTGCAGCCCTTTAAAGGATATAAGAAAGAAAATACTGACGCCCATATTTACCAACGACTCTTCCGTCATCATAGGGACACTTACCAAAACTATGAAGACTTATATACAGACGGCTCCAGGTCTGCAGATCATGTTGGCTTTCCATACACAAATCGTACCCTAACCTGCAGTTATACTCTTCCCAAGTTTTGCTCCGTATTCACAGCTGAACTGCTTGCCAGCTACGAGGACCTTTCTTATATCAGTAAAAGGAATCAAAAACATACCATTATATATACAGATTCGCTCAGTGTTCTAGAAAGCCTTAAATCCTATACAATCACCCATGGCTATCTTGTCAAGATTCTGCAGTTGCATGCACAACTGACGAGACGGGATTTTGAGGTCCTCTTCTGCTGGGTTCCAGGCCACGTTGGAATCCCTGGCAATGAGGAGGCTGACCTTTTGGCCAGAGGTGCTACAGTTCCTTACCCTGGTAAAATCCCTATTAATGATGTAAAATCTGGTGTCTTCTGTATAATTAAAAACAGCTGGACGAATGACTGGAACAGCCAGACAGACAATAAACTTCACAATATTCACCCATCTATCACTCATTGGTCCACATTACCCTATCGCAAACAAAATGTCATATTGACACGCCTCCGGATTGGTCATACCAGATTGACTCATACACACCTACTGTTTGGTGAGCCTGCTCCAGAGTGCCTCACTGTTCGTCATCTTTTAACCTCATGCACTGCTTTTCATCATTTTTACCAAATACTTTTTAACTGTTCTCATCCCAAACTTGACGATATATTGGGTGAAACCCCGCACCGTAATTCGTTTGCATTTCTTCGACGTATCAATATTTTTTACTCAGTGTAAAGTATACACTTTTCTCTGACTGGTATCTGGATGGGAGCCCCCATCCAGATGTCCTTGACTTATTTTTATCTCCTTTTTACCTCTCTACAGTTTGCTTTTATTGTTTATAGACCTCACAGATTTTAGCTTTACCTGTCTTATACAACACATTTTTACTTGAAAACTTTATATTTTACTATATATACACATAGTCTGGCGCAGTATGTCCTTTCTGGACCTTGTGCCATTAACCCCAATCAACCAACCAACCTGACATTTCCGACAATATCATGGATGATGATGACATCCCTAGCACCCCACTTACACCTAAGGGGACTAAAAGCAAGCTCTCAATCATCCCTAACATCACTTGATAATGGCTCTGCATCATTCTTGGAACTGCCACAGTTTTCAGTATAAAAGTGACGACCTTAAAACACTCATCTACGACCACAATCCTGCCTGCTTCGCACTACAAGAAACTTATCTGAAAGCCGATAAATATCCCACTATCCACAATTATACAATACTTCGGAAAGACTACGAATTCGGAGATAGGGCCTCTGGTGGTGTGGCCCTGTTAATCAACAATAACTATCCTCACATAATAGTCAATCTGCATACCAACCTACAAGCAGTCGCCGCTCGTGTCAAATTAAAACAGCTAACTACCATCTGCTGCACTTATCTCCCTCCTACTGAAACCATCAGCCAAACATCTCTCAATAGCCTTATCCAACAACTTCCTCCTCCTTTTATCCTCCTGGGGATATGAACGGTCATAGTCCCTTATGGGGCAGCACAGATACAAACAATAGAGGCCTACTAATTGAACAACTGTTGACCAACTTTTCCCTTTGCGTTATGAATAACGGCGACAACACCTACTTCCACTACCCAACAAAATCCTTTCATGCCATAGATCTTGCTATTTGTTCTCCATCTATCCTACCACTATATAACTTTTCAGTCTCCAGTGACTTACATAACAGCGATCACTTTCCAATTTTTCTCTCACCACTTTACTACAATCCGAAAGGCACCCTTACCACACCTAGGTATATTTATGATAAGGCAGATTGGGCTAACTTTACTGCATTATCCAAAATCACCTCAAACATCCTTGAAGGCACTATTGAAGAGGTCGTGGATAAAGTCACTTCAGTCATTATTACAGCAGCTGATGCCAATATTCCAAAATCGGGCACGACACTTCGGCGCAATAAAAAACCGTGGTGGAATGAAACCTGTACACTAGCAAAAAAACAGCAGCAGAAAGCCTGGAGTGTTTTTCGGCGGTACCCTACCACCGACAACCTCATACTTTTTAAAAAAGCTAAAGCTTATGCCAGGAAAATAAGGCGGCAATGTCAAAAACAATCATGGGTGAAATACGTCTCTAGCATAACATCTACCACTACTAGTAAGGAGCTATGGTTGAAAACCAAAAGGGCCATGGGGATCTATAATAACCCCTCAATATCCTGTCTGTCCATCAATAACCACATAATATCTGATACAAAAGAAATAGCTAATAACATCGGTCAGACTCTTGCTTCTATATCATGCAGTACTTCTTTCTCAAACCCTTTTTTCTCATACAAACAACAATCTGAACGAAAAAAACTTAAATTTAAAACCACCTCAAACTTTCCATACAATAGTGATTTTACCATCAATGAACTCATCAAATACCTCCGGGAATCCTCCAATACTTCTCCTGGTCCTGACGGCATTACTTATGAAATGCTGAAACACTTAGCCTAGGACTCTTTACTAAACCTGTTAAAACTGTACAATAGGATCTGGAACGAACAAACCTTTCCCTCTGCCTGGAGCAATGAAATTGTTATTCCTTTCCCGAAACCTGGAAAAGATACGTCTAACCCTAGCAACTACCGTCCCATAGCCCTTACTAGTTGTCTTTGTAAATTAATGGAAAAAATGGTTAATGCTCGCCTTGTCTACATTTTAGAAACTGGGGACCATATACATCCCCTTCAGAGTGGCTTCCGCAAAGGCAGGTCCACCATTGACAATATTTTAAACTTAGAGACACAAATTCGTAATGCTTTCCTCAGAAAGAATCACTTAGTGTCAGTGTTCTTCGACATAGAAAAAGCATACGACCGAACATGGAGATACGGCATCCTTCAAGACCTCTACAATATAGGCTTTCGAGGCAATCTTCCAATTTTTATAAAAAAATTTCTATCACCCAGAAATTTCCGTGTAAGGATCAACAACACTCTGTCTGACAATTTCTCACTAGAAGAGGGTGTTCCCAGGGCTCCGTACTTAGCGTCACCCTCTTCTCTATTAAAATCAATAATATTCTAAATCAACTACCTCCAACAGTCACCGGTAGCCTATATGTAGACGATCTTAAAATATCCTGCCAGGGGAAAGATATGCGCCTCATCGAACGGCAGCTTCAAAATGCCATAAACCGCATCTTAAAATGGTGTGACACAAATGGTTTCTCTATCTCTGCTGGAAAAACCGTATGCACCCATTTTTGCCGGAAACGCGGGATCCACCCCGACCCAGAACTTTACCTGGGTAATAATAACATTGTTGTGAAGGACTCTGTCAAATTTTTAGGATTAAATTTCGACAAAAAACTAACTTTTGCTAATCATATTTCTGACATTCGCAGTAAATGCGAGAAAAAGCTTAATATTTTAAAGGTTTTAACCAACACCTCTTGGGGGGCTGACCGTGACGCTCTGTTACGGATTTATCGTGCTGTCATACGTTCAAAAATGGACTATGCAAGTTGCGCGTATGGGTCAGCTTGCAAATCAGTGTTAAAAAAACTTGACCCTGTGCATCATGCTGCACTCCGCATTTGCTCTGGTGCTTTTAGAACATCACCTGTACATAGTCTTTACGTCACCTGCCACGAGCCATCTCTCACCCTCATCCGTCATAAGCTCTCATTAAACACATACTTTCGTATTCTCTCTCATCCTTCACATCCATTAAAGAATTGTTTTATAGATACTCATCTTGACCGTTTTTATGCAAATCGTCCCATCTGTACCCCCCCCTTTGGACTAAGGATTCGTAGGAGTCTTGTCGGTACCCAATTGGAGGATGTTAATGTATCTACTTGTTCATTTCATGAAGTCCCACCATGGACAAAATTGCAGATCTCCTACCTACAACCATTCGAAGGCTTCACAAAACCAAACACTGATCCCATAATATATCAACAGTTATTTCTAGACCATAAAAGCAAATATCGAAACTTTGAAGAACTATATACTGATGGCTCAAAATCTCATAATCATGTAGGCTTTGCTTATGTACATCGTAATCATTCTTGCAACTACACCCTACCTTCGTTTTGCTCCGTATTTACAGCCGAATTAATAGCTATTTATGAAAGTCTTCTTTACATCTCTAGAGCAACTACCAAACAATTCATCATCTACTCTGACTCATTAAGCGTTTTGGAAAATCTGGGATCTGGTTCCCTAACACATAGCTATATTCTGAAAGTCCTACACACAGAGGCGCCGACTTTACAAAATTTCTGTGGGTGCCCTAAAAGTCCGGTGGGGGAGGTCGTTAATAAAATGTTGAAAGTCGCACAAGGTTTGTAATTTTTCATAAAGGATCGCTAAGTTTGGTGCCAAAAAGCGACCATTTATTTTAAAGGGGGAGTATAGTTGGAATGTACTTGGCTAAGATTGTAAAATAGTTTTAGTAGGTGATTTTAAGATAGATTTCGATTCCGAAGATGGGTTTTTATGGAACAAGGGAGAAAAATACAGCACACTCATGAATAACGATACACTTTCCAACTTTATGGAATCTTTTCCAACTACCCTTCAATCTTTTCCTATTATTATTTGCTTCCTTGCTCCTAACTACTCAATCATTTGACTTTTCGCGCACATTTTTAGCAGTGGGAAATGGGTAATACAAATAATCATTTTAGCTCCACATAAAATATCCAATATCTGATGGTATAGATCGAAGAAACGATATCTGCATCACGGTTTTGGTACACAAATTAAAATAAACTAACTGCACCAAGGATTCGAAAAAATTCAGAATTATTCTTTACAAGCTGCACTACACACTGCAATAAATTCGAAAACTTTCATGAAACTTTCAGAAAAAAATCTTAAACGTGGAACTGCACAGCAAAATATTTCTAAGAGTGGCCATTCTGCAAAATTTTTCGTTTATTCCGGTGTCTAGTACAGCTTGTGAACATACATCTTAAAAATTGTGAAGTCCTTGAGATAAATAGTTTTCTTTTTTGTATTTATATACCAAAATTGCGTGTTTTTTTCCCGAGCGCTGGAGGCGACATTCAAAGTTTAATTTAAGTGAATAGTGTGAATTTTGGCATCCGAATATCTGTACTACGGTGAAGCAACGCTGGCCATAGAATGAAAGTCTCCCCACCGTTGTGTCTTAGTAACGATAACAGCGAACCAGTTAAAATCAAGATTCTTTTTAAAGTAATGAAGTATTTTTGATGAAATTCCCTTCTTTTAGAAAAATCTGCTTGTGCTGGAGTCCCCTTAAATTTGTTTGCCTTACGCAAATTCTCTGTCGAAATTCGAGGAATCCTGGGCGCACACCCCCTTTGCCCTTGTAATAAATCATACCTGAAAGAGGCGTATTACACTATTTCACTTTTTTTTTTGCTTTTAGCGATAGAATTTTGATTGGTTTTAACTAATCATTATAAATTTCAAAGCAAAAGAAGTGTATTACTACGTTTATTGGGGGGAAAAAAACATGCAACAATAATATCACAATCAGTCAAGTTTCTTGTCATGTAAATCGAAATTTTGTATAAAAAGTGATTCAGTTTTCGAATGTAACAATTCACGATCAATTTTATTCTTGTTTAATCTATCTCATCCCTGTCTGAAATCCTCAGTTTTCAAAAAATGTTATTCATAGTATTGTTTCTCAGCTCATTCATTTCCTGTATTTTTATTTATTTTTTTTTTTACATTTTTGTACCCCTATAAACAGCTGCAGTTAAGCCTTGCCAATTTTCTTTTCTTTTTTTCCCAACAAATTAAAAAAATTACAAAAAATATACCTTTAAAATAAAACTAGATAGTTTCCTCAGAATGATTTAATGCAACGTTTTCTATGTTGAAATGTGTGTAGGACGTAAAAAAGATTGGTAACTATTTAAATGCAAACAGAAAAATAAAGCAGAACAAAAAAAGTTGTTTATCTTAGAATTAATAATTATTCAAAAAATTTGAATTGTTGGCCATATAACCTCCAGGCATGATTTTGAGCATCCTCCTGAAGTAGAGATATTTTACCCTCTACCATTAAGTGGTCACATTTGCAAAATTACAAGAGACATACATTTCAGTAATGTGTGTTCATGCGCCCATGATTTCAGTATAATTTCAAAAAACAGCATTGGGCTAGATCAAAGCAAATAGTACCTAATTCCGCTTTGTCAAACAAGAACAAAAATTGAACAAAATATCCGCAGAAAATGAAACGGAAGGCATCTCGAAATGTTAGTGTGGACCACAGTCTGTTCCATCCTTTTCAATAAATAACTGAGCACTAAAATCATTCAAAAAATAAGAAAAGGAAATTGACACCTAGGAGAAAGTGACACAAACCTTTATACCTTAGAAGCCTGGCCTCAGTCTCATTCAATTAACACCAAAGCGCCGACACTTTTTGATGAATGGACATCTTTTTTTGTTCCAGAGACATACAAAGTGTTGTATATTAGGTGCTTGTAAACAGACAGACCTTGATGTTCTCTATTTACAATAAAAACAAATAAACCTACTCACTTCGGAATCCTGAAGTAATATTATTAGAACTATCTCAAAACATTTCCATAATGGGAATGAGTCTTTCACCTAACTCCTGTGTTATCTTTCCCGCGTGAACTTTCTTCTGATTGTAGCCAGCGTCTTTGTCTCAAATTCTCCGTTTTCCGGTACTCTTGGGCTAACACAGTCTCATTGTATTCATACATTTTTCCATGGAGGACGAGGATTCTGGGATGAGGTCTGTGGGTCAGAATAGGGGGGGGGCACTTAGGACTTCGGCTGCAGTGGGCAAAGGCATTGCCTGTGGGGCTGTAGGGAGTCGCACATCACATCGTGGAAAAGCTTTGAATTTTAGAAAGACATTGTTTCCATGGGCGCCAGATAGGAAGGTAAGTGGCAGTGGGAGATGGAGATTTGAGCCCGCCTAGTCATCGGTATAGTAAACATTTTTACAGCATACTGAACTTCTAAGTATTATTTTCATACTAAAATGTCTGAAAGTTAAGATCACCCCCCCATATACCTCTAAATTAGTACTCATATGAGAAACTATAATAATAATAATTATTATTTTAAGTAGACAAAAATACTACCTGTTTGGATTCCTTTTTTTTTCATGCACTTTTTAAAATTTTACAGTATGTGCTAAGTTACTACTTAATTGGAATTTTATTATAATTACTCCAGTTCCGGGGCACAGAAGGGTGTATGCCGAAGAAACAAAATCTGCATAACGGTCTTGGTAAATTAAAGTAAACTATTGCACCAAGGATTCGAAAAAATTTAGGATGATTCTTTATAAGCTGCACTACATACCGAAATAAAGAATAACACGTTCTTTAAAATTTTCGAGTTTTAAGAATTTTTTCTAAAAGTTTTGTAAATGATACAGGTTTATTGTTTATTTCAGTGTATAGTGCAGTTTCTAAAACATACATCCTAAAAATGTGAAATACTTGACATAATTAATTTTTTTGTATTTGTGTACCAAACTTTCATGTTTTTTGTTTTTTTTTTCCGAACTACAGCGATAAGCTGAAAGCAGCTGTCATTCAGTTGCCTTTAAACAGGGTTTAATTTCCATCTAAAAAAGTGCAAGAGCCCTACTTTTTTGTATTGCAATTTACAAAATTAATTACCTAATTTAAGGTATTATTACGTGAATTTTTGTTACCTCTGTATTAGTTTGCAATGTAATAAAATTAATATCAACAGAAAAAATTACGATGGTAATTAAAATTTTAAATTTAGTGTAAAATTTCACCGAGAAAAAAGAAGTAGTGAAGCTGAGCTCCCATGCAAATTAAACACTTCCTTTAAATACATGCAAGTATTTAGCACCCACGAAAAATTTTGTGTGGGTGCTTGAGATCTGACATACTACATAAAAAAAATAACCATCCCTCACTAAAATTTTATTTTCGAATCATGCAGTTGCAAAGCACTCATCGTCATCAGTGGCGTGACTGTACCATTAGGGCCCGTAATGAATTCCTTGGATAGGGTCCTGCCTCATTGTACAGAATCTCAACCAACATGTTGCAGTTCACTTTTTCCAGCTTTCTATTTGGGAAAGGCTCCCCCCTCCGGCCGGGGGACCGTGGCTTTTGCCAGTTCTACCTCGTTATAGTTATGCCAGTGATTGTCTCATCGAAGTTCCTCATGCGCATCTCAATTATAAAGGACATGGGTGCTCATATAGGGAAGTAGGTGGGGGCTCGAGTCCCTCCCTCTAGCCGTCCGTGTAGTGAACATTTTTATATTAGCTAACCTTTTTTTTCACCATTTCAGTACTAAAATGTTTGAAAGCACGATTGCCGATGACCTTACAAATGCAAGAAATAACCCCTTCCCCCTCCCGCGACGTCTTAAAGTACTCATATGGACGTCCATGCCGAAGCACCCACATACATTTGGCCTCATTAAAGATTTTATTTTAAACTTTTAGAATATCACACAACTAATAAGCAAATAAAGCATTTTAGTACTGCAATAATGCAAAAAGTTCAGTATGCTATACACAGTATTCTTCAGTATGCTATTACGTAATGGCATAATTGGGGCGGGGGGGGGGGGACCCTCCTTGATTGTAAATCACTGTGTTGGGGTTATCAGACGATTGCTGGTGCTCAGCATCCAACGTAATTTTTTTATAAGCCCGAAGTACCCACATAAACGTCTTTTCCTAGCCCTTTCTGCAAACTTCAAAGTATGACTTGGCACTAAAATTTCTGTGGGTGCTCCGCACCCACAGAATTTTTTCAGTGGGTGCTTGAGCCCCGGAGCACCCACGTAGTCGGCGCCACTGCCTACACATGCACAAATGCCTCATGAACCGTGGATACAACATCCTCTACTGCTGGGTACCTAGCCATATTGGGATTCTCGGCAACGAAAGGGCTGATTCTTTGGCCAGGCATTCTACTGTCCCATATAATCTCCACCCACCCTATTGTGATATAAAATCCGGCATCTCTTCCTTAATAAAAGGCACCTGGATCCACATATGGGACTGTGAAACCCAAAACAAACTTCATTCTATCCGGCCAGCCCTTACCCACTGGTCCACTCATCCATACCGCAAGCACGATGTCCTTCTGAGTCGTCTTCGCATTGGACATACACGAATTACACATAAGCACTTACTTCTGGGCGAACCTGCTCCGGAGTGCCCTCACTGTCATACTCAACTCACCATTCGTCATCTCTTAACGTCGTGCACTGCTTTTAATAGTTTTTACCAAATACTTTTTAACTGTTCTCATCCTAAACTTGACGATATTTTGGGTGAAACCCCACATCGAAATCTATTCGCTTTTCTTAGACGAATCAATATTTTTTATTCAGTGTAAAGTGTTCACTTCTGTCTGACTGGTATCTGGATGGGAGCCCCATCCAGATGTCCTCACCTTTTTATCTACTTTTAACCCTTTTGAATTCTACATTTAACCTTTTAGTCTTTTACATTTTGGTACACTTTAGTACATTTTGAATTTTAGCTTTTACTAGGTCTTGTAAACTACACATGCACATCCTATTACCCGAATACATCATGACATGTTTTTAACTCCTTGTCTGGCGCAGTATGTCCTTTCTGGACCTTGTGCCATTAAAAACCAACCAACCAACCTTGACCCCGTTTGACCCTACTATATTAGCGCAGTCACATTGTTCCGTTCCCTTCTTCGCTTGGGGCAGTGCTCACACCGCATTTTCGTCTGTCGGTGTTTTATTGAGATCAAAGACATTCCCGTGCTCAGTATTTGCGTATTTTTTTACAGCAACTTGGGGCTGAACGGGTCGGACAGGAAAAAACTTTCCCTTTAATTTTGAGTTCATTTACGACTGTCACTTGCTATTTAGCAGATTATGGACGGTAAAAAACTTCAGTATTGGTTAACCAATTAATATAAAGTTTTGTATATTGCTATAGTGTTGTTTGATTATGAAAAATACTAAAACAATTATTATCGGTCTTTAACTTATTAAAATATGCTAATTAATAATACTATCTAAAAATGATTCATCCGCATTAAATTTTTGTTGAATCCACTAAAAGTTGGTTGAAAGGTCCGTCATAAATGTTTGAATAAAACTCAGTACTAGTTTTATGAATTTTTATTTATTTATTTTTGGAATTTTCATTGGTGTGTTGTTATTAGTATTATTTTTAAAATCTTAAAAAACACTAGCGATTCAGATTGAATTTGTTTGTACGATTATGGCACGCTACGATAGGGTGATCTGCCAAGGATGGGGGGGGTGCCTTATTAGGAGAACTTTCTAAGGGGTTCTAACGCATATTCACGTTACATCTGGTGAAAACCTAAACTCCAGACCGTTAGATCAACAGAAGCGCGAAGGCACCCGAACCCGGGATCTGATTCAGATTGAAAGAGAATGAAACAAAATATTTTTTTTATTGGGGACTTGAACCTTGGAACATCGATTTAATCAATCTGTATTTTAACAGTCAAGCATTAAAAAAAAAAAAAAAAAAAAAAAAAAAAACGTGAATGTGATGCATTTACAAAACTTAAAGGGAAAGTTTTAATTATTTTTGTTGGAAAATATGTATTGACACATAAAAAATATTTTTTTTTTCGGGGGTGGGGGACCAATGATAGTTGTGAATTTATAATTTTCGAGTTTTCTAAACAAGGAACGTAGCCAAAATATTCCGCTCCTAAAATTTTTATTATTATTAAATAAGTTTCTTTCTCACAATTTACCTATATTTATTTATTTATTTATTTATTTTAAAAAGAAAAGAAAAAGAAAGAAGGTCTGATCTTTCAAAATTTGATGCAATGAAGCTTTTTTGCAGAAGGAATTATCTTCTTTCTTGATCCATAATATTTTAAAATACTTTGATTAAATTTAAAAAGAAACGTAAGTTTAAGACACTGGACAAAATGAAAGATCTTTCACTTTCATAAAGTGATTTAATTGTAAATATGAACTGAAAAAAAAAAAAAAAAACATTTATGATTTTTTTTTTTCAAAAGTTGCAGTTTTTAGTGCGTATACATGCGTCAGTCTTCACTACAGGGGATAAAGGGACATTATCCTTGCGAATTTTACGACTTTTTAATGATCGCTCGAGATCCTCCGACAAAAGATTAATGTGCTAAATCAAAAACCCAGCCTTCAACATAATGGGGAGAGGACGTTTCTGCCTGCGTCTATTTCGATGCATTGCTTACCCTGTTTAGCGGCAGAACTTGTTTTTCTACATAGGCGGATCTGGAGGGGGTGGGGCAGACACAGTTGCACTTGCACCCCTGAGACGAACAAATTTCACACTATAGGAGATAGAATTGTTCTGTAAAATCAAAATTCAAATGATTTTATAAGAAAATGCAATAAAAATTAATAATTCATTTCTGTGCAATTATTGATGATTATCAAAATTACATTGTTTCCTACTATGTGCAATCGAAAAAAGCACGTAATCGATAAAAACACTTTAAAATAGAATACCTAATACATCAAATAAAATATTAATTAATTAAAATGAGTGTTACATAAAATACCTCAATCGAAAATTCCTTTAATGTGGTTAAATTAGTGTATGCCATAATATAGTAATGTTATCATGTACCCAAGGGCGGCTCCAGACTGAATTCTCGGAGGGGGCCATCGAACTTTTTACTTAGGTCTTTACTTACTTATAAATTGTTCAAAATGCAAATTGAACGTGTGAAATCGTGAAGTATGCAAATCTAAAGTTGTAAAACAAAATTTCGCAGGGGGCCATGGCCCCTATGGCCCCCTCACTGGAGCCGCCCTTGCATATACCGTACATTTTCAACTTCCCGGTGAGTTTACCCCCCCCCCCCCTTTACTTATGAAAAGTGTGTATGGTTTTTAAAATAATCGAAAAAAAAGCGTGGAGAAAATATATAGTTTATTTTGAATATGTATAGCTATTAATACCGATTGAAGATGACTTGCGGTTAACATATATCCTTGCAGGGCGAAAGTGATTATCTCACACAAAGCTAGAGCCAGACACACATTTTCTCGTACTAAACCTGTTTCCCGACACAGCAATCACGAGTACCGACCAGAACCGATTCATTTCAAACACCTGATTCACTAAGACTGTTCTGGTTCCGAATCACAGATATTTCCCCTTCCGATATTCCCATCCGGAGGTTTCCAAGTGAAACAGGGGAGAAAGGCTGACAAGCGTCTAGATAGTAGGAACTATCCTGCTTCTCATCGCTTTCCTTCCCAGTGCGCATTCTGTGTCGCGCATGATGTCAAAGGTGGGGGTGGAACAGAAGAGGGTAGAGGAGAAACTTCTCGGCTTCTCGCTCATTCTGCATTTCGCTTTGCTAGCTGTTGTTACTTGTTTTCCCACCTCGTTGCTCTATTCCCGATGTCGGATTCAGAGAGTGAGCTTTTTCAAAGCAGCAAAAGGCCCTTTTCAGGGCCACAGAAAAGGTCCTTGAAACATAAAATACATACATCAGTTCTATTACGTTTCATGGTTGGAAATCGTGCTTTTCATATTTATTTAGAAATTTTCTAGCAGTTCCTTTAAATATCATGCTTTCCGAGTTTAAAT